>JAOPJI010070192.1:0-10633 GCA_027122695.1 Merluccius productus | reverse complement strand
GTGTGTGTGTGTGTGTGTGTGTGTGTGTGTGTGTGTGTGTGTGTGTGTGTGTGTGTATGTGTGTGTGTGTGTGTGGGGGGGGTCATCCCAGTAAGTGAGACGGACAGAAGGAAGAAAGGAAAAAAAGCGCTTAGAGCTTCTGGTTTACAAGGAACAGAAACACAAAAACAAGTATTTTCAAAATAAACCTTTTCCATCATATCAAAATACGCACTACTCCTAAAGTGTATATATAACATATTTGTTATTGTTCGTCATGTATTAACTAATAATATGTTTACGAAAAACAAAATTAAATCATAATTTATCTCACTACAATAACTAATAATTTGGACATCCTTTTATTCGTTTTTTCTTAACCATTATTTGACCTTTATTGAACCAGGAAAGATCTTATTGTCATTACTGATATCAGAGAGACCATGGCTAGCTCTGGTTAAGTGTTGAAAGTCTTCCGCTTGGTACCTGATAGGAAGTCTGTGGCGAGGTCTTGTTGGTCGACCTTGTGGCGAACCTCCCCGCGTGGCTCTGGACGTGCTTGCTGCACCTCCGCTGTCACTTTGGAACCTGCAGTGGTGCAAAAACAGGTTACACACAGACGTTAATATACTGACATTATAGAAAGGCATGGAGAGCGCACGCACACACACACACACATGCGCACACGCACGTGCACACACGTGCGCTCACCTGCCGAGTTTGCTCCAAGAAGCATATAGCCCAGTCCCATACAGCACAACATCCAGTGCTGTAGCAACGAGCTAACAAGCTGCCCTGTTCCTCTGTCTCTGTCTGTCTGCACCGCAGCCTCAGCTGGCTGGGAGCTACCAATGCTGGGAACCCTCAGTCACTCACACACACACACACACACACACACACACACACACACACACACACACACCCACACATGCAGAGTCACGCACACACATCCAAAAGACAGACACAGCGATGATGTAAGCGCATGCGATCAAGGTTGGGGGGGTCCGAGTTGCCCTGACATTGCAACTGTCTGTTCAGGTCCTCCGTCTTCACCAGCCAGCCTTATCTTCCTCTTGTTTTCTGCCTTCTCTCCTCCTCTCCCTCATCTTGCTGCTCACACACCATCTATCTCCTCCTCCTAATCCTGCTCCTCAACTTGATGTTCAACTCCCTAGGTCTCTAACAAACCCTGGGGAACCCACCCTCCATAAGAGTAAATAGGTGAGTATGTAAATAAATGAGTAAGTACCGTAAATGAGGCAAAGCATCTAAATAAATAAATAACTGAAAGCGTCCCGCTCTTCCCAGTGAGCCAGCAGCATCCAGACAGTGTGACAGTGAAGTGAGTGGACAGGCCGCTACCTAGAGTCACACACACTCTCACACTCACACTCACACTCACACACACACACACACACACACACACACACTGGCCTTTTTATCTCCACCACTCACACTCTCTCTCTCTTGTTTGTGTGCCCTCTCTACCCAATGGCAGGGTCAGCAATTGATTTAAAAACAGCAGTATTTGTCCTCGCTCTATGGGTCCACATGCATGAGCATGTTTTCCAGTGCTTGCCAATGAGTGTGTTTGTGTGTGTGTGTGTTGACATCATCAGTGAAACACAAGCAGACAGGTGAGGTCTTAACAAATAAGTGTGTTGACATGAGTGTGGTGACAGAGCCCAGAGGCCCCCCAAAACAGTCCCCATGATTACATTTGTCTACACATATTTAGGGGTGCTTTCTTCTGTCAAGGCAGTAGAGTAAAAAACTAATAAAAAAACAAAGCTAAAACACACTCCTGCGTATTTGTGCTGTGTAGCTGTTCGGACTGCTGAAGTCAAAGTGACTCCGCAGATTTTTAAGGGCACCTTCTCGATGTAAAAAGAAAAGAAAACAAACCTCTACAAGTGAATTCAGAACCTTTTTGCAACTAAAAAACAATTTGAACATCAAGCCTTTGCCTTATGTTGGTAGTCTTGGTAATCTTCTGTATGTTTGGAGGTTCTCATGGCTGTGGAGTAATTTGTCAGCTTTCAAGGGACATCAAATGTCATTGTTTGACAATAGCAGGAAAACACAGAATGCAACTGTGTGTGTTTTCTGTGAATAAATAAATAAGTGTGTGCCTGCAGTGCACATACATTTGCACACAGTAGTGACTAGAAGTACTAGTGTGTTATATCGCATTATGATGCTATCATATCAACATGGGACCTTTCTCATGCTGACCAAGTTGCCCACTATCTAACAACACATAAGGCAGTGAGAATCTTTCACAGCTTGGCCACATAACTTCAACACTATTAAGTTAATTTAGAAGTCATGATATGACATCCATCTCAAAGCTTGCTGTTGATTTAGTCCATTACTTCTTGCATATATGGATTATTTAATGTGTTGTGGAGGGGAATTAAACCAAAGCAAAACAATGCAATGTGAGTTCCAGCAACAGCTAACCCCACACCTTTAATCAGGCACTTGAAACCAACATCCATCGCTTGTCTCCTTTTACAGAATATGTCATATTTGAATATGAAACAATGAAAAAATCAATTTCATACATAATTTTCTCCCAGATACAATGCACCAGACTTGTGGTGTTGATCTGCAGGACTCCAGCCACATTACATAAGGCAGTCTGCTGCAGGGATGTGGCCCTCTGTATGAGCACACTGTTGAGGAAGACATGTTGTGCGTATGTCTGTCTGGGTCTGTCTATATACAAAGGAGCACACACACACATGGCAAATACATGTGCACGCATAAAATAGAAATATATGCACAGGCATACAGGCACACGCACACACACGCACACACACGCACACACACACACACACACACACACACACACACACACACACAATGCCATGAAGAGGCACAAGTGAAAGCACATTGACGTGCACTCTCCCATGCCAAGAAGTTGTCTCACACACACACACACCCACACAAACTGTATTTTTTTTTCTTCTATTGTAACACGTGACATTTTTATTATTGGAGTCACTCTGTGTGTGTGTGTGTGTGTGTGTGTGTGTGTGTGTGTGTGTGTGTGTGTGTGTTGCAGTCAGTGTGTGTGTGGGTTCTGCCATGGTTCGGGTGAGAGGTCCTTCACTTCAGGGATGGCCAGCTGGAAGGCTGTCTGTGGTCTGAGGGAGTAAATGTCAGTGTTTGTTTGTGTGTTAGCGAGTCTGTGTGTGCGCACTAGAAAGAAAGAGAGAGAGAGAGAGATGGAGAAATAGCGGTTGTAGCCATCAGCGTCCTTTGCTACCCTGTCTGTTTCCTTACATTGGTTCACAGAGTGGACTTTCAAGTACTTTATGTGAGTGTGCTTCCTTTGCCTTAGCTGCCATCCTAACCACCAGCTCAGAACCTCTCATCTCAATGCACCCCATATTTAGGTCAAACACAAACTCAAGTACACCTTTTCAATCAGGGCCACAGTAGCCACGACTAGACACACAAAAGCGCCTTATAAGAATATATATATATATATATATACACATATATATACATATATATCAGGGGTCGCGTTAACCAAATATTTTCCGTCATTGACGGTGACGGAAAAATCGGAGGGCCATCCGTCATTTTGACAGACTGCAATTCACACCCCTGACCACGTGGTGGCGATTAACATATTAATTGGCTCTTGTAGAAGAAGAAAAGTAGAAAAGAAGAAAAATGTCACGGCAGTTGAGTGTCAAAACCTCATGACAATAGCCTCTGCAGCAGTCCCACTTGAAACATTTGATTACGCGTAAGCGGGCACACGATTCAAGTCCATGCGGACCAGGAGGAAGGTGTGGGACGCTACTATGTAGCTACTGGGGCCACACAGTCAGTTGTTTTTGTTACTGCAGAGAAAAAGTGACATTCTTCTGCTTGATGTGTGTATCCACGGTGTGGATTATTTGTTCAACTTGTTTGGACTGAATATTAATTAAAAATGAATTAAAATTAAATGCTATTGAACATGTCATTATTATCATTTTAAAAATTAAAGTGACCGGTAAAAATAGATTATGACGGGATTTTTATGACCCTGTCAGTCAAAATGACGGACAACGAAAAAGTCTAGCGCAACCTCTGATATACACATACATTTGATTTGGAAGATTGATCGAAATGAGCTTTTGATTTCAATTATCGAAATCAAAAGCAGGATCGACAGGATCGAAAAAAAAAAATATATATATATATATATATTTTTTTTAAAGCTGTGTTTGGGCATCTAGTGGCTCTTTTTTTGTTTTTGTGTTAGTTATTTCACCAATTTTGTGAAATACGTTTTTATATATTTTAAAGAAATTATTGAAATGTTACCATATGGCCTCAGTGTGATACATTCCTAAAGGAATATAGTGGTCATATCACACACATCATGTAGCCTATCTTTTTAAAGAAGTGGATTTGTGGATTTGGAGAATCGTCACACCCCTAATATAAACACACAATAGCCACCAGTACACACACTAACCACCACTAGACACACTAGCCACACAATAGCCACTAGTATACACACCTCTGTTTACATCACACAGCTAGCATACAAACAACAAGAAGGAAGAAGACAAGAAGCCCAACATCCAGTTGATATAATTGTATAAGATTGTCATGAAAGGGCCTATATTATTATTGCCAGCCCAAGGGGAGCAAGTGGACTTCTCCATGCAGGGGATGGCCAGTCCAATATAGCATGGGCCTTCCTGAACACATGCCTATTAAAAATGTTGTTCAACTGGTCATGTCCCATCCCAATGATCTTACTGGCCACTTTCACCAGGCTAACTTGTCTTTCAATTGAAAAGAGTCACGTTTCCAAACCAGGCCACTATACAAAATGTCACAATGTCATTTACATTAAATCCTCCCATTTTGCGTAATATATATGGTAATAGATATGGTCAAACTCAAATTACCATGTGCAACATGCTTTACATATGATTTACATATTCACAGTTTAATATGTTATGCCCTTAAACCAGAGAGTTTATAAAGTGGAGTCCGACTACTTCTGCCACGAGTTCCGCTAACAGACTCCGATCGTGTCTTTTCATCCTGACATGACCTAATGAATGATTGAATATGGTAACCAAGTATTTATGGTAACCAAAACTCAAAGCCTGCCTGCTCAAGTCAGCCCGCTGACCCAACGAAAGCTAAAGACACTCGCTATCTTCAGCTGAGAAGCAGGCAGCGGTGCAGAGACGCTAGCCTGTTGCTATAGCCACCGTTTTGAGGCCTGCTACTTTCCAGGCAACCAGGATTGGTACCATATATTCTGTCATTTATCCTTCTTTCTGTTATATACTTACGTGTTTTGATGTATTTGTAGTAGTAGTTTGTTAATAAATTATTTGTGCACTTAAAGTGAAGTTTCTCTGTGTTCTGTAACAGTTTAAAGCAATTTCGTGGATGTACAAACAGTCTTTAGATAAAACTATGCTAAAGTTAAAAACCTAGTGAGTGTATGGGAATTGGTCACCCGCTTGGCTACGAAGCCAGGAGGGATAACTGACTTCACCCATTAAATCAGCTTGAAGGAATAGAAGGAAATCGATAGACTGAAAATGACCTGAGATTGCAATGGATTTCATTAATCACCTTGATAACCCCTAATAATATAAATACAAGTACAATACGGATTTCTGTTATCCATCACTTTAAATATAAAATCCATTGACAGTGGCGAGTGGTTGGCGCCACGTTTCAAATGGCCATAGGCCATATTATTACGATTATTATTCATAGTCCACTAAAACATGAACTCAACAACACTATCAAATATAGGTGACAGTTGACAATTTATATTTCATCCATACTCAGTTTTATGCAACTAGCAGATTTATACAGCTAAATATGAACAACATGATCAAAGGAGGATTACCAATCCTCTACCAATTCTAATCTATCATTGGCTTGGACTGCAAATTCATTTCAGCACCAGCTGAAATGAATGCCATGTTGGCTTCCACTCAAACTGGTTGTGATTTTGAATCCAAGTCAGCCCAGCATCCCGTAGCTCAGTTTTAACCAGGAAAAAACCTCCTAAATCAACAAAAACAGAAAAAAGAGGAAAAAGCGGTCTAATCTAGGATGAGCTAGTGTTAACAGACTGGGAAAGGCTGAGCTGACTTCCTTTGGTTGTCCCCCAGACGACCCCAGACTGTGCCTACCCCTAGCCCCTGCCTAGATTAGACACTGGCAGGGTCTGGGGCCCACAGCACGGACACACCATGCGTGGTTCATGGAGAGGACAGTGCAGCAGCGGGCAGCTGGCAGACAGGAGGGATGTGGGGATAAGGGAGTACACCTGTATCTGAACATCTGTTAAATGTCACCTGTGCTTTGCGTAATAGGTAGCCTGTCCCATTTGGTCAAGCAGTTCTTTGGCAGATTTAGTATCATGGCCATATCATTTAATGATTACCACAAAAAAAGAAAAATCGTAGCTTCAAGTTGAACGTACAGCTTGTTTGATTTTCTCCAGGCAAAAGGAGAAAGAAACCAGTGAACTGTGCAAAGTTATGAAAGCAAGATTAGACACCCAGCGTGGAGTGCTACTGCTGGGGCCAACCCTCACATAGATGCATACTGACTACACTACAGACTGGCTCTTTTCAGTACAATTTGATGAAAGCAGAACATCAAAAACCTTATTTTACTGCACACAGAAGTATTATAAATATAAATTATATATATAATCATTTTGTATGCAATAAGTAGCATAGATTGACTTTACACAATAACCTTTTGTGTAATGCTTCTCAAATCAAAGTGAAAGAAAATGTATTACTCAAATAAATATGTATCTGCTGATATGATTCATTCAGCTGTAATAAACAACCACACCACTCAGATCGAATACATATAAAAGAGTACGAGTTCTGATCATGGCTTTAGGTCAAATACATGCCTCTTTCAAATATGTCCATGTTTATTTTGCACTGAAACATATCTAACAAATCTAAGAGATTACAGCTGTGGAAAATTTTCCAATCCAGAGTGAGAGGATATAAATATCTAATGATTCAGTGTGGCTGTGTTCATGTGTGTGTGGCTTGAAAAGGGGCCTGAATCTTGGCATAAACCATACCCCATTCTGACCCTTGCCATCTGAGCATGCCCAAGTGCACCACACACACACAATACACACACCCTCTGTCCTCTTTATCTGAGTTTGTATATGTCTAGCTGTTATGTCACCATATCTCTCCCACGTCTTTCATCCCCCCCCCCCTGTCTGGCTCTCTGTCTGCAGCTCGGGGTGATGCGCCGATAAGCCACCCAAGTTAAATCAGTAAACATGGACGTGGGCAATTCCTTTCTGATCAGCCGCTGACCTCCTCCCATCCCTCCTCCTTAGTGTTCAGTGACCAGAAACAAGAGACAGGAACATGCATCACTGCGTCATCACCCTTGCATTGTGGTGAATCGGACCACAGAAGCAGCCATGCTGCATCCTAAAGGGACAGCGAAGTCTCACACAGAAGCAGCCATGTTGCATCCTAAGCAAAGCACTGGCAAGAGTGCAGATAAGGACAGTGGGTTGTGAATCAGAATGAACTGAAGTGTCACTAGTGGTGGTGTCATCTGTTTAATGCCCTACCCCTCCGACATTGAAGTAAAGACCCGGCAACATCCTGTGTGTGCATGTGTGTGTGTGCGAGAGAGAGAGAGGGAGAGAGAGAGAGAAATAAGAGCACAACAATTTTGAAGAAGGGCAGGAGGATTTGGAAGGGAACTATCTGACATGTGAGGCTGACTAAAGGGGGAGAGGGCTGTAAAGGCTGTGTTCCTCAGAAGCTCCTGACCTGTTAATCCTCCACAATTACCAAGCACTACGGTGAGCATATGCAACAATGTCACTGTACGTAAAAGCATATAGCTAAAGACACAAATATCAGATCAAACCGCACCACACACAAGCCGTGCTGTTCTGGCGTAGATGAAAAGCTAGTGAGGGAGGGAATTATGGTGCTCCTCCGAGCTTTGGGGATTACGAGTCCCCCACCATAAATATTTACAATCCATTTATTACACATTTCAACCCAATCACATCTGCATCCAAAAGGAGGCCACTCAGCATGAGGCCATCTCAGAGAGAGCAAGAGCGAGAGGCAAATAGAAAGAGAGTCTCACAGTGAGAAGCGGGGATAGCATTCAATAGCAGAGGAGAAAGCTGACTGGTGTAATGCAAACGCAGCCCTCCTCATGCACATGGATAATAATGTACAAAACATCTCAATGGCATCTGCAACACACATCTGAACTTCATAGTGATTTCCTTCCTGTCTGTGTGTTTGTTTCAGTTGTGTACTGTGTAAGAGACACAATGGCACCTTCCCAGCTATATCCCCATTGTCCGTAAAAAGATCCCACATCTTCAGCATGACTAAGATGTTTCTCACACACAGGCCATAGTTATTGTATACAGTGGTAACTAGGGCAGCCTGCCCTATATATAATATATGCTCCAGGATACATGTTACAGGTTTTCTTCACTGTGTATTGATCATTGTATTACTTCTGCCTTTAACATACCCATATTTAAGTGTATTACAATTGGATGTTTCTAAGTCAACAGTTTTGATTGAAAGTGCAGTCTGCTATCTCCAGTCGTCAGGTACACATTGGAGTAGCTTTTATGACGGTAATGCACGCAGGATTACTGGCTTATTTCCCCACATATTCCCATTTTCCAAAAAGTACAAGTTGAATAAAAAAAGCCTACGTATTAGCCTTCTCGCTCTTCAATCGGGCCTTCGTTTCCACTCTATTCTCTCTCTCTCACCATCTATCTCTGAAAGCCTTAAAGTACAGAAAAAGTGCTCTGTCATCTCAGGGAGTGAGAAAAGTGTATAATAATGTAAATTTAGGGACCAAGGAGAGAGTCAGCAGACGGAAAAAGCCCTGGCAAGTTGTGAGTGGGTTAGTTCAGGTTTATTAAGGAAGAAGGAGATAAGAGCCAGGTAAGTATGACACTTTTATTATAAAGAGGTTTAGAAAGACAGACAAACAGCATGAAAGTCAGTGATACAGTCAGATAGACAGGCAAGTCTATAAAAAAAGCACTATTGGGAACAAAAAAAAAACAAATCACCACAATATAATAACGTACCTTGACTGACCAAACCAAATGGCTGGTTTGTGCTAAAGAGAAGGTGAACCTTAATTAATTCATTGCATTGCATTATATAGATTTTATTTAGTCCCAAAGTGCTTTAGATACTGAGTGCGTGTGCGTGCGTGTGATCAGAACCAGAACCTTAGAATCCTCTCAGCTTCCCTTGAGGGACCCAACATAAAATGTGTAAAAGCTGCGGCTCCGTCTAAGTCTTGCTGCAGCAGAATGCTGCTGCAGTTCATCTTCACAGTACTAAAAGCACAAATAGTTTCGTAGTAGGTGCAGCAGTGAAACTAGTGAGTCAGAGTTGCAGTAACCTCAATATTTTTGGGCACAACTATCAAGAAGACAAAATGTGAGTTTGTAGTCAATCAGGTTAACAAATCATCAACAGCCACTTAAAAAATATATATATATACTTTGGATCAATGATTGTCTATTTTAATAATAGGCTTTTCTGTGGTGTCTGTGTGTGTATATATATATATATATATATATATATATATATATATATATACCACTCTCTATAGACTTTATTAGTGAGAGAGTTTAGGTGAAAGGTGACTAAAGCGCCTTTCCCACTGGCCAAAAAACACACTAACACCCACTAACATCTGGCTTTTGTCTTTAGTAGGAAAGGTTACAATCGGCATTCATTCCCGGCACAAATGACTCTGCAGTATTCACGGGTATTTATAGGCTCCAGCTCCGATTGGCAGTGGTGGAAACATGACACCCGGATGGACATCCTAATTTTCGCTAATGCTCGATGCTATTACTTCGTCCGGTAACTTATTAGAATTAGAAAGCCTTTATTTATTATGATTGTCATTGTACTGTTTAAATAAAACAAGATTAGGAGTATACATACACCTGATCATTGCATTAAAAGACATAGGGAAGTAGAAGACACAGGAAAAACACCACAAAAACAGCCTCAATAAACAAACAAGAACATCCACAGCTGGAAAATAGTAAGGAAAAGAAAAGGAAAGATAAATACAGTGTAATTTGCACTAGAATAAAAGTATGTATGCAACTCTTTGTAATCTCAGCCACAAATTGCGTCCATCTCTGTCCAAACAGCGCTTGAACACCGTTCCAAATTAGTCGGCACCGAGTTTGAAAGAGAGACTACATAAGTAACAGATATAAAAAATAATTAACCACTGTAACATTTCCACTGGCCTCCATGCTGCTTTCTACTGTTTACTAACCCTGTTTTCCAGAAAGGCATACTCGTCTACTGGCAATGGGAAAGGAGTAAAGCGCCTATTTTAGTGGGATTTCCCGCATTTAAAAAACCCACGCCAATTTTGGTGGAGAAAGGGTATAAGTGGTAAATAGAGCAAGCCAGGCCTACTAGAGGGTAGCAGGAACAAACAGTTGTCACAAACGGTGTTAACACACACATTAGGAACATCCGATTAGTTTTGACAGACAAGTGCAGAATTGTGTGTGTGTGTGTGTGTGTGTGTGTGTGTGGGGGGTGGGGGGGTGGGGGGGGCACTAAAGGAACAG
>JAOPJI010070101.1:0-10643 GCA_027122695.1 Merluccius productus | reverse complement strand
TGGACAGTCTTGTTTCACTTTTTCCGTCTCTTGCCTGTGGCGAGTGCCCAGTGTCCCAGAGGGTTGTGCTTTCAGGGCTGTGTGCTGTCTGCTGATAACACACACACACATACACACACACACACACACACACACACACACACACACAGGCGCATGCACACAGGCACACGCACACACACACACACACACAAAGGCACGCAGGCGCATTCACACACAGCAACATCTGGAGTGTGAGACGTTTGGCGCAGCTAGAATCCAAACACACCCCAAATGCTGCTCTCTTGTCTCAGAGGTTGGAGTGAACTCTCTCAGCGAGCTCTGTGCCAGCAATTTGCAAAAACCACTTCTGTTATTCATGCATGCTGTGCTTTTAGAGCACAGCATGCATGTTGTAGTGTGAGCGGGTGTGTGTTATGTAGGAGTGTGAAAGTGTGTGTGTTACTCGTTATGTGTGGGTTTTGCCTGTGTGTGTGTGTGTGTGTGTGTGTGCGCCTGATATGAGTGTGAGAGTGTGTGTTTTGCGTATGTGAGTGCATGTGCACATGCCTGTGTGTGTGTGTGTGTGTGTGTGTGTGTGTCTGTGTCTGTGTGTCTGTCGTTGTCTGTGTGGGTGTTTGGCCAATTTCCCAGCACACATAAGGGATTAGAGTAGAAAGAAGACAGCTGTGTAAATGGCACATGCCCCCACACTCCTTATCCTGTTATCAGATTCCCCAGGCCATCAATTGGATATGCGTCTTTGACCCGTGTGTGTGTGTGTTGCCTCGTAGGTTACGCCCTGCCCCCCCCATCCCCCCCTTCAAGTGGTGGATACAGAGGTGCGTCGCCGCGGCAACCCCTGCCGTCTCCGCCCCTCTGGCTCCTCCTTCGCCAAGACGTTGACCCTGAAGCCGCGTCCATCACGTCTTCACCTCTGGGTAACTCCTTTTTGCTAAGGGTGTGGGGCGGCGTGCCATTTGGATTTGCCGTCGTGTCAATACTGAGTCGTTACTATTGAGGTGTTGTTGTCGAGTCGTTGATTGTTTGTTACGTGAATGCGCACGTGTTTTACATTCTGTATACATTTGTGTTTTGTAAGAGTCTCTTACTCACACACACACACACACACACACAGATATTATCCACATACATACATACACACATATGCACACACACACACACACACACGCGCGCGCACGCACACGCACACACAGGGATACATTGTACATAAATACATACATTGTACAGACTCCAGACACGCACTAGATGAATCAGAAGATATATATATGTATAGAGAGAGAGCTGTAAGCCAACTCACTATGTAATCTGTTTTTTTTTTAAAGTATTTCAAAGATTTGATCTTATAATGTAAAGAAAACCCACAGGCAACCACAATGTCTCTATCACTGGCGGGACTAGGGGATCAGCACAGAGGGGGCGGAAGGTTCTTTGTGGGCCCCTAATCCTTTTGAAATGCATGACTAAAAAATAGTTGATTTACACCAATAAGATGTATTCATCACACATTACGCCACAGGGATCCCATTAAGACACAAAAAGGTTACAACAGCGCTGCAGCACATGTTGCATTTGCTCCACTGATCCATTAATGGTTCAGCACTACCGCCATTGGACAGCAACTATAGACTAATACTCATCACGCTAAATGCTGTTTTATTTCAGGTACTGCTTACTACACAAAACATAACTTCATTCAAACATATACTGCGATCACAACACCCAAAGCCTAGGCTAGACACAGTGGTCCGTAGCGCCAAGTAAGGTCAAGTAGACGTGGCGGTCTACAGTGAAATCCAGAGCAGAGAGCCTACTATGACAGGAGAGAGACACACACACATGATGCAAACATACACACACATGCACACACACGCACGCACGCACGCACGCACACACACACACAAACACACACACACGTTTGCCTCACAAAGTTGTTTACTGTAATCTTCTCTCTTGGCTTGGTTGGTTGCAGAATGTGTACGCTCAAGGCTAAGTGTCACATGATATATATGTTTACGGTCCATTGTGGCAAAACTATTTAGCCCACATAGTGCAAAAAGCGCCTGCCAACATACTGGTTAGGTTATGTCAAAGACAGACCAAGACCGGATACACATGTAGTCAGTCTAATAGGCTTTTAAGCTAATGTGATGAATTTGTTAACTCTAGTTTTTATCAATAAATAGCCTGCATAAAAAAATCTACTATATATAACTAAAACTATGTGCCTGACAGCAAAGACGCTCGAGTTACTGGCCATGGAGGCCCTTAGGGGGGTACAGCTACAGTGCTGGCAGAGCAGCTCAGATCCATTAAGGCATTAAACTAAATATAATTTTGCACAAATGTTTTTTACACAAATCTTGTCATGTATAATACACATATAATATATTATTTGCTACATCGTCATCATTGAAAATGAATAATAATGACAAATCTGCAGGAGCAAGGACAATAATTAGGGGGCTCCCCTAATTGCTATGGGATACCACCAATATATCACACAGCCAACATTAAGTACAGTATGCATTATGTAAAATTGGAATAAAAAATAACTAGAAAGTGAAGCAGTTATTCAACACATGAACAATTAACGCATTTATGAATTGGTTGATCAACTACGGAGCCAGTAATCGTTAATTGGTTTTTCATCTTCTTCCTACTTTAAAGCTGGTCGACTGTAATTTAGCTGTAATACGTTTCACACATTCTGAAATAATTACATAATAGGAAAATATCATCTTATAGTGTTGTAGAAGCTCAGTCTACTGTTATACAAGCCACTGCCCGTCTTTGGACCCCATCCAATAGGAGACCAGCTTGTCGTAGCCTCGCCCACTAGAGTCCCGGGCTCCTTACGAATCTCCCCACTAGCATACTGCGTAGTAGGCGAGAGTAGTATGTTGTGTGTATGGAACCATATATACACAAATATATGCAAAAAAAACATACTAAAAGTGCCAGGGTGGCGTACTATTTCCGGCAAAATTCATAGTGTGCAAATGTAAATGCATAACAATAAACAAAAATATCATACTTTTGGCTCGCATACCAATAGTACACCAGAAAACAGTACACACTGTAGTCCGTAGCTGGCCTGGTGTTTTAAACCCTGACCTCTGTGTTGTTCACTAAATTGTCTTTTTCCAAAGTTTTTTTCCCCCTTCATCTCCTGCGATTTTCCCATCTGTCTTTTAATGTTCCTTTCCTTTCTATTTCTCTCTGCCCTGTCCCCTGTCTCCTCTCGACGAAGCCTCACTGGAGTGACATCCCCATTGGATTGTTTACTCTCCCTCTTGCGCTTAAATGAGATCTCACGTGATCGCCACGGCAACAAAGCATGGCCGGCGGCGGTCGGTGGCAGTTTTTGTTGTCATCCCTATTTTTTACCCCCCTCCTTTCACTCTCTCTCGCACTCTTTCACCGGCTTGATCGGCCAATTTCTGACCCACGAACCACACACTTTTTCCTCCCATAGCCATACTCCTTTCTCCTGTCTCTCTCTCCCTCTCTCTCTCTCTCTCTCTCTCTCTCTCTCTCTCTCTCTCTCTCTCTCTCTGTGTCTGCCCCCCTCACAACAGGACATGGCACACATTAGCTCATGGCCAAATGTGTGAATGAGCCTGAAAAGCCATGGGGCGACAGACAGGGCCTCATTGTTTTGTTATCGGCTAACTACGTCCAAGCGCACGTGTGGTATTTTACTGGTATCCGGGCTGTAAAGTTCATGTAAAGTTTGTATCGTGCGTCGAGATAAAAGTAGTGTGACTAGTGATGACTAGGAGGACAGTGCTCTGTTCTAAGTACTTTTATCATAACGGCGAGGTCCTTGTTTTGCGCCAGACAAACTATTGTTCCGCTTAATCTTAATCGGCACATCAGTCCTTCACGCATTATGTCGCTCCGCTATAATCACACTATGTGAAGTCATTCATCCATTATCTTGTTATTTTTGACACGGCAACATTCACGATTATAGTCACAGACACATCCTTCACATTCTGGGAGGGTGTGTGTGGTTTCTAGGATTATTTGTTTAATATTCCCTTCCAAAAAGGTTGTGAGTTGCCTGTCTCCGTTCTTATCTGTATGCATACTTGAGATGCCCAACCCCTACGGGCTTATGAATGACTTGGCCGGTCTGGGTGATCAAAGCAGTAACCGACTCTCCCGGGTTCACTAAAACATCTGTTACTAATATGATTTGTCAGGATGACTTCCTTCGAGTGTGTGTGCTACATATGTAAACAACGGCAATGCAGCGCGTCCGCTTTTGGCAACAGAGTTTGTAGACAACAAAACAGCGAGTCACTATCACTATGCAAGTACTTTACAAAATGTCTTATCACAATGACCAAAGTGCTATATTGCTATTATTTACATTTGCGAAAATAATCTTGGGCAGAATCGGCACAACGAAGAGATTCTGACGAATTGTATTGACCAAAACAAAGACAAATTGTACAGACCGAATGACGTCATCAAATGACGTTGTCGCTTTTCTGCTCAGATCCGCTCGTCCATCAACACCCTGCTGTTCAGTGGGCGGGTCTTCAGCTGGATCCGCCACCTCATCATCGCCGCCGTCATCCTCCTCTTCAACAACCTGCTGGTCATCTTTGTCCCCACCATCAGAGACATCTTCGGATTCATCGGTAAGTCAACCGGTGTGTGTGTGTGTGTGTGTGTGTGTGTGCGTGTGGAAAACACCCCTTCCTCACTCACTCGCCCCTACAGTTGTGCCCAAGGTGTTGAATTCCAAACCCATGTGCTTTCCCTTTTTTAAACCGATGGCCAAACTAATATTAGCTAGTATATTATTTAACGTATTGACTCGAGAGAGAGAGAGAGAGAGAGAGAGAGAGAGAGAGAGAGAGAGAGAGAGAGAGAGAGAGAGAGAGAGAGAGAGAGAGGCATAAAAGGGGTTGTAAGTGCTGCCGACTGTTACCCACACCTTCTCCATAGACACACGCCTAGTTACTTTCGCCCTAGAATGACTGTGCAATTTGGGCCGTAGAATGAGAGAGACTTTGCTTACACGACATCACAAAACATTGCCGGTGGCGTTTTGCGTGTGGGAGGGAAAAAACGATAAGTTAGCTAGGAGCCACCCAGCAGAGGCATTTAAAATACCTCAAACCTGTACTTAGCTCCACTGTTCTCCAAGTAGCAACAAGTTACAATGAACCACAACTGAAAACCATTGTAAAAGAAATGATCAACGCCCATCGTTTTTTTTTTACAAACGTCATCTTAAGTAATTAAGGAAATTATTCTGAAGAACAGGCGGGGGGCGGGGGAGGTGGAAGCGATGTTTGCGCTAATCGTTGGCGCTCTTCTGTGGGCTGGCGCTCCTCTGCGGGTCTCCGCTGCGTACCAACAGACGGGGGAACGTAGCAGAACAATGAACACTACGTACCCAGCGTGTCTGGAGGTGGAGAACGAGAGGGAGAGAGAGAGAGAGACAGAGAGAGACAGAGAGAGAGGGATGGGCCGACGGACGACAGACAGGGCTCCTCTGAGCCCCAGAGAGATGCAAAGAGAAAGACAGACAGACAGAAAGACAGACAGACTGTCGGTAGGCAGTTTAAGTGAAAGAGAGTGAGATTGAGAAATAGGCACTTTAAGTGTGTGAAAGAGAGAGAGCAGAGGTGTGTGAGAAAGAGAGAGAGAGAGAGAAAGAGCGAGAGAGAGGCAGTAGAAATGAGAGAAACAGATAAACAGAAGTGAGACAGAGAGTGAGAGGGAGACAGGAAGTAATACAAGTAGAAATAGACACAATGTAAGCCACTGTAAAGGTCATGGCGGTTGTGTGGACTGTGGTCTGTTGTGCGCACACTTCGCGAAAGCCGACTATGAATTCCGCTTTAGCTTCAGAACAGGAAGTTGATGTTTGTTCTCCTGGTTTGCCAACAGGTTCCTCGGCGGCCACCATGTTGATCTTCATCCTCCCTGCCGCCTTCTACCTGCGACTCGTGAAATCGGTTCCCTTCCGCTCTCCGCAGAAGATCGGGGTATGCATACACTCGTGCTCATGGGCTCTCTCACACACACACACACACACACACACATACACACACACATTTATATTGAGACACACCAACGCACACACAGGGTCAAGACATCCAATTAATTTCCTCCTTTCTCTCTGTTTATCTGCAGGCGCTCATCTTCCTCATCGTCGGCATCGTCTTCATGATTGGCAGCTTGTCGCTCATCGCCATGGACTGGATCTACAACCCCCCCGGCTCCGGCGGTCACTAAGTCCCGCCCTCCCCGCCCCCTCACCCACACCCCACCTCCACCATCTAAGCATCTAGACCAGCAACCCCTAACGTGCGTGACTTCCCTCACGACTGGCCCTATTGGCCCATTCAGGGCAGTACTTCCTGGAGTTTCCGCTGTCTATCAACACCAACCAACCAATAAGACCCTCTCTCCTTATCAGCCGCGAGGGACTTCAACCCATCCTCTAGCAAAACACGTTTTGTCCCCCACCATGAAGTATTACCGGAGGGGAATATTGTTTTGTTTTTTTTCTTTTCGTCCCGTTCGTTTGTTGTCTTTTTTTTCTCCGTGGTCGTTGTTGTGTGACATATAGACGATGGCACGCGGTGAAACGACGGGACGTTTCGTTCCGCTGCCACATAAACTGAGAGAGAGAACGGTACCGCATGGTTGGGCGGCGACAGGGCCGTCCACCACATGCCGGCACCACAATGCTGCGGTCCTCACAAGTACTCGGACCTCACAGGGATGCTCTGCGCGGGGGACATAACACACACACACACACACCCACACACGCACGCGCGCACACCAGTATTTTAAGTGCGGAGACCCACAGTGGATTGTGCACACAGGATAGGTTGGTCTTGTTGCCCCCCCCTCCCCCCCCCCGTCGCAGTAGTGTGTCTACTTGAAGCCAGACCTTGGAGGGCCAACCCACAACGAACT
This sequence comes from Merluccius productus, assembly GCA_027122695.1. Lineage (NCBI taxonomy): Eukaryota > Metazoa > Chordata > Actinopteri > Gadiformes > Merlucciidae > Merluccius > Merluccius productus. Next base: position 3,692 of record JAOPJI010070101.1, on the reverse strand, counting down.
CTTGAGCATTTCTAGCATTAAGTGGGACTTTTTTCTATTTAAACGACACACACACACACAAACACAGAAACCCATCGCGTAAACTGTCCCCCATGGGATTCATGGAGTGTATTTATATTGCAGTCAGGCAGGTTTCTATTACACCTCAACCACAGAACAAGGAAGAAGAGGCTTCTGACTTCATCTTCCTCCTTCCTCCTTCCTCCTCTCCTATCCAATTGAAAAACAAAAAAACAGCACAGAGTTTGTGTTCACGCCAGGCATGTTTAACCAATCTGCATCTTTGCCAAAGTCTGTACACACTCTGAATATTAGCCAACGCATTCGAGGGCCATAGAAGCACTTGGTTTTAGACGATACGTCCTTTCTTTAAAAGCCCCTGGCAGCAGAACCCCTCAAGTATCCATAGCCTTAGTGTTTTATGTGGTTTTATATTTACTGCGCATTATAACTGTTACGGTCTGCTGCCCAAAGTGTACATGGATCGGCAAGAGGGTTTGAGGGGAGGCCAGAAACGTTACGAGGCCGACCCTTTTTAATGTGTTTTTTTTAAGCCTGTTGGTTCGTTACCACCTGAATATGTACAGGTTTGCCCTGTGGACGTATTGTATGTACATAACAGTTTGCTGAGGGCCCAGCAATCCCCGTTGGATTGTATGTGATGCCGTGAATTATTCAACATTGGTTATTTTGGCTTTAGGTTAAAGCACTTTTAGGTGAAAGAAAATAGTCAAGGATAGTAGATAGCTAAAGAACAATCAAAAAGCGCAGGCCTAGATCAACCGACATGAAGACTCCAAAAACGCTCTTCCGAGATAATTATTTTAAGTTTCTTGAGGCCCTTGTTTGTTTTGTTGTATAGCTTTGTTGAAAAGGCGCATTTTCTGTTAAATATTCGTAAATATACATCCCAAATCGGAAAACAGACTCAACCGCCGATGGTGTCAGCGCTCTACAGGACCACAGACTATAGAAAGGGTTATATAATGTATATATAACCTGTCATATACCTCTATGAATGAAGCGGCAATCAAGTCAAAAACTGGATGAAGAACGAGATTGTGTGCGTGCGTGCGTGCGTGTGTGTGTGTGATATGTATGTCGCAATGCCTTGGTGTAATCAAAAAGACAAGCTATTGTTATTATTATGATCATCATTACTATTATTACTATTATTATAATTGTTATATGTTTGAATTGCAGTACTGAGAACTCCTGCGTTCATCCTTAACATTTGGGAACACGCATTAAAACCGAGGGCCTTGTTTACAAAGTCATACAGACAAATCCTCTGAAACTAAATTTGCGATTAATGATAATCTCTCAACCTGTGAAATTTTACTGATATCTTTTATTATTCTCAATCTTTTTTATATTGTGGATATGATTATCAGATTGTTTTGATTGGTTTTTTGCTTATATAAATATATATTTTTGAACAATCATACAACTGAATGTTTCAAAAGGCATTATTATTGTTAAGACGTTTACAGAACAGGAAATAAAGTGGTGTGTCTTCATTGTTTAGTTTCGGACACCTGAAGATAGGGATTATTTACTGCTACAGTTACCGGTTCTATGGGCGTGGAAACAAATTGGATTCCCGATGCCTTTTTTTTTTTGCCCTTTTGTTTATTCATTTTCTCAAATTATGATTTGGAGTCTCTTACAATGTGTGCCTTTTAAACATATGTGCTTAGAATGGGCGTAACTGGCTTTTCAGGCGCTGATCCAGTAATCCATCTGTGATCCAGTGATCCAGTAATCCATCTGTGATCCAGTGATCCTTGTGATCCAGTAATCCATCTGTGATCCAGTGATCATTGTGATCCAGTAATCCACCTGTGATCCAGTGATCCTTGTGATCCAGTAATCCATCTGTGATCCAGTTGTCCTTGTGATCCGTGTTCCAGTAACCATGTGATTCAACTATGAGCCTTGTGATCAAGTGATTGTCATCATGTGATTCATTGATCTCGTGATCCAGCTGTGAGCCAGTGTCCTGCCCCTGTGGTCTCCCCTCTACGTGTTCCCACGCAAACTGCCAAAGTAGCCGACACTTACAGATCCTTTTGCGGGTCAGAATACATGAATCAAACGGATATTTCCAATGAAATAGTGTGTTATATGCATGTTTTTTTGAATGACAAACATGGTCTTTTTGGACACTTGTATATGCTTTGTACATACTCTCTTTTATTACATGTTGCACTGGCATCCATCATGTGTCTGTGCGAGGTCTATCGGGAGATTTTCTTGCGATTCTTCTGCAGCCCTCATGTTTAATATCACGTGTTAGATTATTCTGTTTTTGTTTGCTTGTTTTATTAGAGTTTATTCTCTTTTTCTGTACTTTTCTCAACTTTATTAAGGCTTGTATATTTTGTAGAATATTTGATGCCTGTTAACGCCTTTACAGTAACGCCTTTCAAACTTTCAGCGGTTTTCGCCAATAGATTCACAATCACAGTTTACTGGATAATATTGTTGTTGTTGTTTTAACAGTTTGGTGGTAGAATGTTCCTGGTCAGGTGTACTAAACCTGTAAATACTGTGATGATCAGGTGTGCCAAAGTGGGTGAAAATCAAGTTTAAACTCAACAGCGTTGGGTTTAAGCCAAAATAACCCCAATCAATTTCAATGTAATTTATATAAAATGCAGATCTGATAATAAATCACTCACTGAAATCATAATTTGTATTAATTAACACTTCACTACGTTATTCACTATGTAACTTAGGCTACTTAGTATTTCAATTATGATCGGAGAAATTAAACCTTTAAGAAAATAAATCAAATGTCCCACCTTCTTATATTTATCAATATCAAGAAGAAATCTGAAATCGAGTTAATACAAGAGTTAAAGTTGGGTTTTTTGTGTACGTTTCTGCTGTTCAAATTCACCCTCTGAATCTGTAGTTGTTTACTTCAATTCAAAGGTGTTTGTCATTTCAGTGGTCATGAAAGTGATTTATCCTTTAATTACATTTTGAAATAAACAAAAATAAATCAACAACAGCCCCAAAATGGCTGCCTCTATACATGGCCGCGGGAAGTAGGGTGGCAAGATGATGATTTTTGTTTTTGTGGTTTTTTAATTTTTATAAATGTATTAAAAACATTTTGCATACTTTTCCTGTTGTTTGGGGAGGTTTCAGGAAATGATTGCAATACTGACATACTGGAAATGTTTTTTAATTTCATTTAATTTCATTTAATTAAGCAATATTACACGAGAGGGTGTGCTTTACTGTCATTACTGGCACAACAGTGATGCAGTCAGGACCGAGGCGCTTACGCGAGTCCCGTAAGCGTCACTGAAATGCCAATAATGACGGTAAAGCACACCCTCAAGTGAAATATTGCGATTATACAACGGTTACCAACAAAATAAAACATACAATCAACACAATCAAATCAACTCAACAGGGACTAGAAAGCTTCTCAGTAGCTAGGTCATTACTAAGGGTCAGCCTACTTGCTGGAGTAGTAAACTAGGTTTCATTACGTAGGGGTTTACAGGTGTGTCTGATTGTTTTATAGGTATTAGTCAGACCCCATGTATTTCCAGGGAAACATAACACTAGGAAGTTTTTTTGGAAACGCTTTACATTAAGTAGACACTCATCAGCATTAATTGATACTTAATTAATGCCGAGTTCATCCTGAGTTAATGTAGGACTCATGTAAG
>JAOPJI010070086.1:0-10646 GCA_027122695.1 Merluccius productus | reverse complement strand
TAGATAGATAGATAGATAGATAGATAGATAGATAGATAGATAGATAGATAGATAGATAGATAGATAGATAGATAGAAGGAGAGTAGGAGAGAAAGCACTTGCAACATTTAAATTATCTCACAGACATAGAGAAGGATAGAAGAGTGAGATTTCAAATCTCTTTCTCAGAGAGAGAGAGAGAGAGAGGGAGAGAGAGAGAGAGAGAGAGAGAGAGCAGAAAAATAGAAGGGTAAAGTAAAAGAGCTAATAGTTGTAATAGAGAGAAGATGGTGATATAGCAAGCAAGTCAAGGTCTGTCTGTTCATCAATACAACAGTAGACAAAATCATGATGAAAAAGTGGGAACTTTATTTGTATTTGCAGGAGTATAATCTTCCTTAGTTTTATTTAGTTTATAAGTCTAATTTCATGTGAGGCCAGAGGGGGGAGCTGCTAAGAAAAAAAGGTTCATGAGGTTCATTTGGATAATGCACTTGAGGTGTACCTCTGCAAGAAATGCCCTAATTATCAGTGCCCTCTTTGCCCCACTGAAAAAGTAAAATTGAAAGGTGCACATGAGGCTGTTGGACACCTCGAGAATCATTTAACATGGACAGTTGTTAATAGTGTAAGTAATAATTGTCTTGTACTGAAATGCTTTCTTTGTATTTAGTTATCGTGTAACTAATTGGCAAATCTCTGCTTTAACATGATTGGTGATGTAAATGCCCCACAGGTCTGCTAAATTTAAGGTCTGCAGGTCTGCTAAAGATAATGCCTAAGACGTGTTTTAAGTTTCAGAGTAAATGTCACCTTAGCTGCCATGACAAACCCCATTATCACTGTCATAGTTGCCACAAATACATTTTTTAGGAGGGGTCACTACACCAGCCACATTAAGAAGTATCTGACATGGCCATGTCAGATACAGTTGCCATCCCCATGGCTCAGGTGCACCAGGTAGGGCCAACACTGAGCATTGGTGTTATTATGTGGCTTTTCTGTCACTTAAATGTGTCACTTAGGTGTTTTTCAATTTTTATCTCAGCAAGAAAGGGATTGATGAGGAAGAGAGGCAGGTGGCCCTGGAGGAGCGACAGGAGATGCAAGAGGGTGATAAGGACGATTACCCCTTCTTCCCTTACCCCTAACCCTAACCCTAACCCTTTTGAATAAAGAGAAGACATGGACATTTTCTTAGACTCCTGTGTTTTTGTTCAGCATCTTAAAATCAATTGCATGTTTCAGGGTACCCTGTCTGGGAAATAAACTTGTGAAATCCCAATCTGTTGAGAGAGACATCTCATTTTGTGGGTGGGTAGGTGTGGGGGGCAGTTGACAGAAAAGATTAATAAAAGAACAATATAATGGAAACATGAAAGAAGGAAGGAAAATAGGCCTAAAGAAAGATGTTTATTTGCAAGCTTAATGAAGCATTTAAAAAAACCTATGTACAAAGTTTCAGAGGCTAATAATAATACTGAAATGGTGTAAAATTGTAACCTTTTCATGAATTAAACTACACAGATGAAAGGCATACCCACTTTTATCCAAAACCTAAAGCTTTTACTGATATTGACGTTGCTCTTATCCACATAACATTTAAAAGTGTGACAACCAACCGTAGTCACAGCAACCAACCACAGTCTAGCCGATGACAAAAATGGATACCCACTTCATCAATTAGCACAGCACTGTAACATAATAGGACCACATTAACATCACTTCTTGGATGCCGCCGGTTAACCAATCAGATGTGGGAATGAACAAGCCCCTCCCACTTGCATTTTTTATTTTATTGAAATCCCTCCTACTTGCAGGTATCCGTCCACTTGCCACCTATCTCCGGCCTACAGAGATGCATAGTTGATTCCATCAGCATTTTTTTGTTCAAGTCCCGCCTCTTACTCTTACTCCTCTTACTTTCTATGAGCTGTGTACATCAGTTGATAATCCCCGGAGCGAGAAGAACATGAAAAGCATAAAAGCACACTGTGTGTGTGTGCATGCGTGTGTGTGTCTGTGTGTGTGTGTGTGTGCAAGCATGTATTTGTCACATCAGTGGAGAAGACCTGCAAAAGGATGTCTCACCACATGACATTTACAATTACAACACAACGCAGACCTAGGGATTCTAACCTGTAGTCTCAAACACATACGTATATCGCCTCTGATACAACATACTTGTTCTTGTTGGGCTGTTTCACTTGTTAAGCACTTTGTATGGCTGCTTTGCACGCTCTATGAATACATTGCTTAAGAAACACAGAAACTCTCTATATATCAAGTTTGATTTGATTTGATGCTCGCACCCCAGACCAATATATCTGCACACACTATGTCATATCTATTTCTTTTGAAATATCGAAAGGTCACACACCTTGTCAGAGACACAAGGATCACACGTCCCACACATTGCCCAGTGAGCCTCCACACACTCCATTAAGACTCGGTGGTCACTGTTGCTTTGTGTCCAGGGAATAGGAGCCATTCACAGATTTTCTATTTTTTCCAATAATTGCTTTTTCTTTTTGTGCATTAATGTTGTGAATGTTTTAAGTTCTGAACCTTTCCATGATGAATACAGATTTTAGGTTTTTTTTTTAAGCCAAAAAACTGAAAAAAACACTCAAATCGAAATGGAGAAAATAAATTACAGTTCCACGCAAAAGTAGATGAATGGGATATGTTGTCTGAAAAGGAAAAGATGTTAGTTGACTTGGATTGGGAAATTGAATCACAAAATAAGAAGAAGAATAAGGTATAGAAGATGAATTCGAATTTGCTTTAGATTACACACATGGACGTAAAATCAGTGTGCATAACCAAAATTAAACAAATTATGAAAGGTGTTCAGGGCACTCGTAGTGGACAAGGCCAAGCATACTGAGTGAAACTACCCAAACTCATCATAAACAACTCTGGCGACATCAGTGCCTGGCAAACATTCTGGAGTCAGTATGACATGACAATACATAGGAACACCGAGTTAAGTCAGGCAGATACATTTAATTATCTCAAATTGTATCTGAGTGGCACAGAAGCTAATGTGATTGCATGATTGGCATTAAACAATGAGAATTATGATAAGGCAATTAAGTTACTTTAGTGATAATGATTAAGTGATTAATGCCCATATGAACAACCTGTTAAACCTAACCCATGTCCAAAGATCTAATGACATAGTTGCATTATGACTGTGAAATCCAAGTGAGAAGTTTGGAATCCATAGGAGAAGTATCGGACACTAATGGTAGTCTACTATGTCCAATAATTGATGAAAATTATCCCAGAGGATATAGCACTTGCAGATGATGGTAGGCGGAAGAGATGAAGGGGATGTTTAGAACAGATGAAGATGATGTTTTGAGTGTGATTGATTTGATGTAATTCCTCCAGAAGAAGGTTGACAACCAAGAAAGAACGACTAATCGGACCAATGTGTTCAAAACAAGGAAATGCGCAGAGACATTATTCCAAAACATGGGGATGTTTTGGAACATCCTTCTACATGACAGAGGGTCAAAACCATCTTCAACTCTTTTGCTGCGAAAGGGATCAATTGGAAATTACCTGTGGAAAGAACAGCATTGTGGGGGGGTGAATGTGGAATCGGGGGGTGCGGTCTGTGAAAACATCCCTCAAGAAAATCCCTGATACCCCTCTCACCAGCTTTTTGACCGGAGGAAGATTAACCACTCTACCCCCTTGAACCTTTCGACACTCCCGTACAACTCGACATGAGGGAAATTTAAACAAAAGATGGAATTACAGAGAAAGGTTGATTGGAATGTTCTTATGGAACGAATCAAATCATACCATTCAAACCAGGTGACTTAGCACTAGTTCACAAACATCTGCTGCCTAGACAAGTATGGAAGATGGGTTGCATGGACGCAGTGTTAACCGAACGAGATGGAAGAGTGAGATTGTGCGTTATCCAAATGCCCTCCAAAAAATTGTTCCGAAGACCTATCCAGTTATTATATTCGTTAGAGATTAATGAACATTGACAGTAGACAAACTCATGGGCATCGAAATGGAGAAAATTAATACTAAGAATGAAACACCTGAACCACACAAGTTAAGCAACACAGCAGTGTGGACACTTCCACGGCATGTCTACACAGCGGGATCTGCTGACGTAGTATTACATCAGTTCCAGTCTAAAACTCAGTCAGTGTGGTGGCAGCACTTGGCAAGTCGACAACGTATATCAACATTTTTTAGTTACCTTTTTTTAATGGAATTGCAACAACGCACACACACAAAAACTAACATGCATGCATGTACATACAAAAAGGCGCTCAAGGTCCATTAGTAACACAGTTGAACTACATACATTTTTCCTCACAGGGATCATTTAATGCACTCACATCTGAATATGTTGTCCAGTGAGAAAATAATATGGTTTGGGTTGCATGCACCCAACTGCAGCCTGTTACATCAGCACTAAAAGCAGAAGGAGCCCTGTAAAATATGTATGCAATACAAGTATTAACCGGATGTGTGTTTCCTTTCCCAGTTAGACTTATTTATTTTTGTGTCTGGTGTAGAGATATGTTTGTTTGTTTGTTTGTCTGCCTACATCTGTGTATATATTGTATATTCTTTAAGGACATGCTCCAATGTAAATACACTAAGGTTTTAGGGTAATACAGTAAATGCTAAAATATTGTTTCTGATCGATTGTTTGTGCTCACAAATGCACGCACACATGCACGCACACACACACACACACACACACACATGTGAAGCCCTCTTCAAGGTCATAAATACATACAAAACAGGGATTATATATATCAAAGTGCTCTAGCGCATTGCAAGCAGCTCTGAGGAAATGGCATGGCAGGAGGAGGTCCTTGTTAAAACGCCCACCACAGCACACTGCTTTGGACAGATCACTACACACGGCCAGCCTCTTATCCTCCTCCTCCTCACACTATTTCTTTATGCAGTTCTTTCTCTCAGCCCTTTGCCTCCCTGCCTTATTCCCCGAGCACACCACTTCAATATTGATTCAGCTGCTAAATGCTCTTCCTGCCTGACCCGTTAGGGGAACACAAAGTCTTCCTTTAGGAGATTAACAAATCTGAGTGACAAAAAGAAAAAAAAGAAAGCAATCTAAAGGAAAAGGAAAGCAGACTCAAGTGCTCTCTTATGGTCAAATTATTTTGTCCTGACACAAAACCATGGAAACGTTGCTTCAGGAATATAATTTTTAATCAATTATACACACAATCCACACCCTTCAGTAGGTGAAGTATATGTAGACATCTTGGAAGCTGTTGCAAGGCACAAACAGCTACTTATTTAACCATTATCCTCATTGTATTTTTTTATAGACAAAGACAATCCTTGTTCAGTAAAAAAAAAGTCCAGATGATATTTAATAGGTTTAGAGTGAGACGGAGGGAAGGGGGACTCTCTTTTCTGGGAAACATCATTTCAGGTTTTGTAAATCTCACTACAAAGTTGGTCTTTCTGTTTGAAATGGGTCCTCTTCTGTCATCCATATTATGAACTGTAAGAACTATAACTTTGGTTTGTTAAAATACATTACACCTATTATATGTGGTTTGGCATGCAGATCTAGTTTTACAAAGGACCAAATAAGTACTTGACTTATACCAGGCCTGGCACTTTGCAACACTGCAGTTTTAGACATTGAGTGATTGCAAATAAATATGTATGTACATGGGGTCAAAGGAGATTTGTGACTTATAAGTTATAGATATTCGATGATACATTGTTGATTATAAAACAATGAAAGTCTCATTAAAGTTGCTGTGCATTTCACGCACCTGTGATTGACAGGCAAAATGGAACCAATCAGAAAAGAGATGATGATTGGTCAGAAATTAGCCGGGAGCGGTCTAAAATCTAAATGGTCTCATACAGTTAACTCGAAACAGATATTCTCACAGAGCATTTCACTCAATGATAGTTGGCAGATGGCTGTGCCATTTCTAACAAATTAAACTCAAATAATAGCTCTTAAATCAGCAACATTAACGTCCTGTATATCTATATCAACAGACTGCCCTAATGATTGATAGCCATGAGCGAACTACTACTAATCTCAGTCCCCAGCTCTCCTGGCCTCATTCTAGCCTGGACACAAAACACAGCACCCAGCCTCGTTTTTCTCAGCGTTTAGTCTTTTTTTGTGCTGCGCTCCGGGCACATCAAAATCTCTGAACTTTTCAGAAAGATGTCAGACTATCAAACGATTGGAACATTTCATTTTGGAAAAAAGTAAGAAAGGAAAATCTCTCCCACCAACAAAAAATAATAATTTTGAAAACTGCACATAAAATATACGAATGAATGTGGTCAATGAATGTGACTTGCGTACGTCTGTACGACCTTGATCCTCGTGTCTCCAAGGTGGGAAACTCGATGCTTGTGTCCCATTTGTCATTTATATAGGCTACCTACAGACGGAATTAATTATTTCCTTGTATCTCAGCTCTTGCATATAATATAAAGAGATTACTTGATCAATCAATGGAAATGAAACTACAAATATAAATGTAGCTCTAGAAATGTAATGATAGGAAGATCTGGCCAAAAATAAAATAAGAGGGATTTCCTCGGACAACCAGGCATCTGGCCGTTGGACCATTGCTTTCCCCCTAAACTACCAAAGTAAATCTAAACTGTCCAAAATGAAAGCGAGCAAAAGAAACTGAAGTAACAGATCTCCTTCCCCACTTTAATCTAAACATAACTAGAGTTGGGACAAACGTTAACGTCAACGTTAATGGTACAGTGTATGCCCAGCATTTAGCTGGGCCATTTAAGAGATTGTGTGCGTTTGCACAACTCACACTGCACGTTTTAATCGGCCGTACTGCTCGACCCCAACACCTTTTTCAACTTCATCTAATCTGATCAACTTCTTATCAGACATATTCTCGTTGTGTTTGTTGGCATGCGCAGGTGCACTCAAGCCATTTCCAGTGAATTCCAGGAAATCAGATGGTGAGACTGCTCAGACTGCCAACAAAACAGTCAGAAACCCGGGCGGCAGATTCCTAAATCGCAGGCCAGTAATCAGGCATCGTAGCCCCCCCTCACTGCACAGCAAACAACAACAGATTAGTTTCAAATGAATGGCCAAATCAGGGTTAAAATCAGCCTGAATTCGTACAGTGTATGCTCAGCTTTACTGTAATCATATGCCTATTAGCCTACTTGTTGTTGTAACGAGTGTAACAGCAGCACTTTATACATTTACTAATAACATTATGAGCAATCTATATATAGAAATATACTTTCATACAAAAAAACAACACCATACATTTTTGCGTTGGGACCTTCAAGCAGTGATCTGTAATCTGAATAGGCTGCGCCTGCTGGAGACTTGAGACTCGGACTTGAGTTGTTGGGACTTGCTTGATTCTAAGGGCTATGATCAATTATCATACCCAGTGCACACAAACATAAAGTACATAATTGCTACAACATTAATCCAGCATCAAGCAATAAGCATAGGCTCCAGCTTATACGGTGCGGCAAACAATTAAAAAAATTGTATGATTACTTTTCCTACTTTTAGAGTAGCCTTTGCAACATATTGTGTCTAAGTTAATAAGACATATGAATTCAATAAAACAAGTAGCCTATTCGTTATTTCTTAGTTTTTCAAGATAATGTTGATGCCTTTCTGTCTGGATATTGTGCCTGTAACTGGGAAAGTGTTTTGTGGATAGTCTCACTCTCAAATTACACACTGAAAATAGATTTGACTGCTTTTTTCGGCATTTGTTCGACATAGCTAATTGTCCGTCCACAATGTGGCTGGCAAAAACTATCAGAGTGACCTCTGGTTATTATACTGCTGTCTCGTCACATTGTTTATGGATGTAACGTCAAAAGTAATATAAAAGTAGTGGATAAAATGTTACTTTTGGAAGTATTAGCGATTAATATGTAATAGGCTATATTACTTTTTCTAAATAACAAGCCTAACTCTGAACATAACTAATAATATAAATTATGAAGTACTACTAATAAGTTATAACGAATAACTATGACTATTAAACCAGGTGTATGATACACTTAAACCAACATGACATACTGTAATGCAGAGGCAGAGTTCCCCCCCTGCGGTGTTGGCAGTTTCAGCAGTGGACTTTCGGAAGGTCATGAGGTCATCAGCAGTTGGAATTATTTGGTGAACAGTCAAGCAGATTCTGACTAGAATGCATCAATTGGCAACAAAGATCAATGATCTATAAAGTGTTCAGAAAATCACAAAACATAGCATAGTATTTTGCTCTGTATGTTGCTCACAAAAGCTCCCACTTTGAGGAAAAGGCATACAGGCACAATAATAACATGTGTCTATCTGAATAGCATTTATTCAGGTTCACAGTAAATGTAGCATGCAAGCTGAGGCTCGACTCAGCTACACACAGCTCTTTTTAGAAAGACATTATTGTGGGATCAGAACATTGCTTCAAACTGCTAAGAAATAATAATGGATAGAAATGGACACACATTGATCTACAAGCCTGCACTCAAAGGCACACATCTCATTTAAACATAATCAAACACAAAGACGCTCATGCTCATACCCACCCACACAAACACACAAACACACACGCAGGGATTTGTGTACCATGATTATTATAATTCCTGAAGATAATGCAAACCAAAGATACCAAGTGGTATTATTGTTGCTATTATTGTTGCTTTATGTGTGTGTGTGTGTGTGTGTGTGTGTGTGTGTGTGAGAGAGAGAGAGAGAGAGAGAGTGTGCACTGTGAATCCATATGCAACTTATAAATTATTGTACTCTGACACATTTGGGGCAGAAACGTGACACCTTCTGTGTGAGATGAATTACCACTGCTAACGTATAACATATTGAAACTCATGCTTGCTTGCACTCACAATATAAACACACCAATACGCACAAACACCCTGAGCCATATAAAACAAGAGGGGAGAAGGCAGCAGATGAGAAGTAGAAGGCACGTCAGCTTTAAGGATTTTCAGGTGTCAGACTTTCTTACTGTAGTTCATGAGACATTCATTTAAACAAATACACATTTGACTTTTCACAGTATTAGTTGCAATGTTGCAAGAAACTTTTTGAAAAAGGTCTGTACAAAGCACTGAAGATAACTCAGGCTTTTGGTTAGCACTTTGTTGGTTGTTCTGTGTTCTAGGTTGGGTTGTTTCTTGTCCTGTCTGTGTTTTATTGTTTTATTTGTGTTATTTGACTACGGAAGAGAACTATACGACTTTGGTCTGGTTGAAAATGAAACCTATGAAAAAGGTCAACCTCACTCTATTTATGTTTAAGGACTAGTTTTCACCAGGTAATGATTTTTTGATTTTTACACATTTTCTTATGTTAGGAAAAACACGTCTGGATCTTTTCTATCACTTTAATACATCTTGCTCTTTTTCACCATTTTAGTGGCTGCTATTTTGCGCTATGCATTCACTAATTGTGAGTTGTATTGTTATTGTTGTATTGTGAATTGCGAGTGATCATCAGCTCGAAGGTTCATTCTAAATGAAACACCTGCCTCTGCATGGCTCCATTCATCCAAACTCAACTTCAACACTCTGGCAAACACTTACGCCATTAAAGTGAGTCCAAAGGAATGTTGGTAGCAAACTCTGAAATGGAGTCTCAATCTTTAAACATTTTGATGATTCAAAACAGTTACTAAAACCAGTTATTTTACAGCCATACTGACTTCCTGTCAATCTTCATTAATCTAAGTATTTATTCAGGTGTGCGAAATGCTGGATAGCTAAATGATAAATGATTCATATAGTTCAGGTTTTTTCTGTTTTAGCTAGCACAATTATACCATATATATAACATATACTGATCTGTTCGGTACGATTAACTATACTATATCGTATATATTTCAGCAGAGACCCATGTGTGTGCCAGTCATGCAGCTGCTGCAGCTATACACTCTGAGAGACTGGTGCTAATTAAAGACAATATCAATATTCACTGATGAGGTACTGTATATTGAAACGGTTCTTAATGAAGAACACTTATGGACTGGGCTCGTTGCTGAAATACCCTGATCTATCAACATGTAAAATGCACCAATTAATCCTCATTCCTACACTTGAAAACGGATTGAGCAGTTGTTACCATATGTCTGCAGCAGTAGCCTATAAACAAGTCAGTTTGAGACTGAATTTGGTCTACAAGGGAATACAGTTTTTCTCTCCTCAGACTAGTGGAAGCTTTATCAAAAATAATTTGTTTTCTGATTGAGAAAACATTTGAATATCAAAGTGGCTCAGTTAAATGTTTCTTTCGAGTGCATTTGTGTGTAGGTGTGAAAATATATGAAACATTTTACATCAAACACTTCATTTTCAAATGTTTTTTTCCATGATGTTCACTGAGGAAATTTAAGTGGTGGTGAAGTCAAGAAATGACCACACCTGCTACCTAGGTGCAGAGCACAAACTCAGGTTTATTTTCCTTCTCTGCTGATGTGTAATGGAGGAGCTGTTATGACAGGCAGGCCTGCCAGGATTTTTCTGTTCCATCACTGCAGGCCCTGATAGATGTGGGTGGTGGGATGTGTGGGAAAATGGAGGTTAACACTCTCACATCTTACACCTTGACAAGTTACACCTGAAATTTGTGGTAAGGGGGGAAGGCAAGACCA
>JAOPJI010070072.1:0-10646 GCA_027122695.1 Merluccius productus | reverse complement strand
CACACACACACACACACACACACACACACACACACACACACACACACACACACACACACACACACACACAGGATCAATACCTGATCAAACCCGACCCCTCGCCGTCTTCCTCATCCACACCTTTACCTGCGGCGGAGGGAAGTTATGGCGTATGCATATGAGATGACATCACGGATCGATACGCCGACCGCGACTCGCGCGCCCACTTCAATCGGGGGGGCACCATTAAATAAAATAAATAAATAAATAAAAACACAAGACAAGACCTACCAAGATGGGTCAGACGGGCAGCTCTTCGTCAGACGACGACGGCGGTGGCGACGGTTGCGTTTCAGTTTGAGGTGGCATGTCGCCTGCTTCCTCGCGACGCCTTCCCCTGCGCGAGCTCTAGTCTGCTGCCGGGGAAACGCTCATCATCACTTCCTGTATGCTAGCCGTGACGTCGACGGCAACGGTAACGGGGACTAACAGCGGCGCCGTTGTCCTCGCTATGGTGGTGTTTTGTTGTTGTTGTTATTGTTGTTGTTGTTGTTGTGTGATGTGGTGTCATGTGTAGTAATGTGGTGCGGGTAACGTCTTCTGTAACGTGGATATTGTTGTCAATCACTTCCGCCTTTGTGAGGCTTTTTCCTCTTAGGGGGCGGGACCTACTGGCGCGGTGCGTTCAAGTCGCCCCTGTAAAATCCCCCACTCCCGCACACCGATTTGGAAACCATGGGTTTGAACCGACGGTTTATCGGTACCGAGTGGACTCAAGAGTTCGTAGGTGCGGTGTGTGGTGATCTGAACGGGTCAGGACGAAGGAGATGAGAGATGACCACCCCCTGTCATCAGGCTCTGCCAGCCACACAGGGGCGTAAGTATAGTACAGTGCATGCAGTGCGGTTGCACTGGGGCCCTTGGGGGGCAACAATGTGCCCATGCAAGTGATTCAGATTGCCACCCTGGGAAATACGCCTATGTGCAAAAGCAGGACTCATGTTAAATTATAAACGGTGCCATTTGCTATACGTGCTCTCGAAGTTAAAAGCGTATATGCACATATCACAAGTCCATATTTGCTTTTCTATTCTGTAGACCCTTTTCGCAGGAGGAAAAACACAGCTGTAGCTCATAGCATTAATTATGGGTCCTTTCAATTTAGGTATGGCAGTGCACCCGTATAGACATAACTAGTCAAGTAAATATACATTGACCACGCTGTTGCTGCGACAGACATAAACAAAACCGACCTAATGCTAAAATTACAGGAACAGGCAGTTACTTTACCCTACAATTGACAATCTGTGAAAATGGCTTCATTCACTCTATTACAAAATTTAAGTCTAATAATAGCATGTAGCAAGATGAAAATGGGAAATATATACATGTTCAACTCATTCACATTTCAGTAAAGTGTCCTATATGTGACTTTGTGCTCTGCCCTTAACATTCACTATGACCTTGGGGCATGCTTAAGAGGCAGAAGGTGGACATGGGAAGTGGTGGAAGTGGAAGTGGCTTCACCTACTAAATAATTTAGAGCTTCATTCCATTTGTGTAGCTTATATTCAGGTGAATCGTAGTCAGAACATGCATGTAATTATTAACTTATTTGCTTAGCAGCTAACTCCCAACACATATCAATAGAACCACTCCTCAAATATTGACCAAGAAACACCTCCGTGTCCGGTTCCTGTTCCAGAAGGGGCTGTAAGACATGGCTCAACCAATGTTTCAAAAATGTGTTGTTTTATTTGGCAAATTGTGATACACAGCACACCATAATAGGCACTTTGAGGAAAATTATTTAAAAGCTCTTTAAAAAACCAAAACAATTAATGAACTGGACTAAATCCCAGTTGCAAAAAAAAAGTCAACAGATGTCAGAAGTGATTGTCAACTCAAGAAAGATTAATAAACCTAGTAAAATACAGCAAGACCACATTTGAAATCAATTTAGCACTTACTTTTCCTTAAAAGTTGGCAAGCCTGTTATTTTAGCTTATCAGTGATAAATAAACAGACTTGCTGAGTGAAATGCATAGGTGACAAGTTGTCACCTATGCATTTCTTAGACTAAACTCTAAGAAGAAACAAAAGAAGAAAAAATACATATACTTTTGTAACTTTTTTTTATAACCAAATCCAATGAAGGCACGTGTTATGTGTGAGGCAGCAGGCGTACAAGTTAAATGTACAACCGCCTTTAACAGAAAATAAAATACACCGTTATATACAGACGTGCTGTAGCATCTTGTGGAAACACATTCTTAGTACATATACTATTGATGGTATCGAATAGATAATCAAATATTTATCAGTGCAAAACAGCCCTTAAACGAGTGGTTGATAACGTTGCTATGGCGATTTATTTTTAAATTGTAAAATCCAAGTGTCGACTAATAAATAACACGGGTATGGGCAAAAAAAACTGTATGTAACTAACTGTTTGCAAGAATACCATCAGTATCAAAACATCCGTATGGAGTGCAAAACTGATTGCAAAACAACAATTGGCAACTTCTTTATTTTAAAAAAACAGGAACGAGAAAGAAAAATCTGCCGTTAGTTCTCGTGTATTAAGGCCACTCCTTTAGTATGTGGGAGGCTGGTATTCTCCAGGTTGCTCCTGGGTATTGCTGAAAGGTGACTGCTGGTATCCTTCTGGGCCACTGTTGGGGTACGGTGGGTAGGGGGATGGGTGTGCATTTTGGTCATTTGCTGGATCTCTGTAGTCCTGCTCAAAAGCACCCACACCCTGACCAAATCTTGTGTACGCAAAGTATGTCAGTATAGCCTGATGGGGGCAGAAGCATATCATTAGAAAAATATATATTTATATAAATATAGTACTACATATTTATATGTAGTACTATATTTGTGGATTTTAAATAAACCACAAATTCAATCCATCTTGGTGGCCACAGCCACTGAGATAGTGCAAACTGTAGTAGAGTGCCGTTTTGCTAGTCAAATTCTGTCTGCAGCAGGAGTCAGGAAGAGACTCACCCAGGAAATGACGGAAAAGAAGGAGAAGGCCACCACGGCTTGCGCGGCATCTGCAGCAATAGCTGCACGGTTTACAGTGAGGGCCCATTGGTGGGCTAGCAAACAGAAGCAGACGAACCACAGGAACGTCCACAATCCTAAACAAAGTTGGATTCGCAAAAAAAGGAATTAAACAGGCAATTAGGCAAACTGAGGACTATTTAAAGCAATAGGATGTATTTTAAAAACAACAATTAAACAAATGTGCGTTAAGACACACGCTGACGTGTGTGTGTGTGTGTCTGTGTGCATGTGCGTAAACAATGCATGATTTATGGTCAAGGGCCACTACTAGGTTCGGACAAACTGAACAACATACTAATGTTATTAGGCCTGCCTCAAATAGTTTCAAATTTCACACATTAGACACACACAAATCACTGAATCCTATAGAGATTTATCAAGCAACAATGAAGCCAAAAGGTAGAACAGAAGTAGAACAAAAAAGTACACACAATGTATTAAACGGTTTAAAGGTACAATGTGTAGAATTAAGTGGCATCTCTTGGCAGAAATGGAATATAATATTCATAAGTCTGTTTTAATTAGTGTATACTCCCATGAAAATAATAATCATTGAGTTTTCGTTTGCTTAGAATGAGCCGTTTCTATCTACATAGAGAGTTGGGATGCACGGCACCAAATCCAGATTTTTGGGGTTCTGCCGAATACCGAATCCACTGGTTAAGATTCTGCCGAATCCGAACCCGAATCCTACTCCATTAACACTAAACACATTAATGAAGTAAACAACATCAACAAATCGGCATTGCAAATTGAACATGTAGCTCGACTTGATTTGCCTTAATTTATCTGAAAGAACTGCCAAACTGTTCACAAGTTCCTCTAGCCACTGCATTCCAACGCTCCACTATTTGTAAACAGATCATTACGTCGACCAGCGTGGCGCGCGCAGTGAAAGCAGAACCCAAACCCTGCAAAAAAGCCCAATATTCAGAATCCGAACCCGAATCCTGGATTCGATGCATCCCTAATAGAGAGCGGGTCCTCTTCCGTGGAGGCCGCCATGTTGCACTGCCATGTTTCTACAGTAGCCCAGAATGGACAAATGGGTGTAGAGAAATAAAGTCTTCGCCATTGCATATTGTTTTTGAGACTAAAGTAGGATCGTTCGCCAACGTTTAGTAGCTGGCCCGCGGGGGCGGAGTTACCGTTTGAACGTCCCAGGGCCGTCACGACATCAAAACCGAAAATGGCATATGTAACAGCATAGCGCTACTGTGGTGGTGTATTTAGATAATTTCAATAGCAGTTTATCTAGTTTGAAAGTGTTTTTTTATTTAAGTTAAAGATATTGGATATTCAACAGATATTCACGCTCTGAATGAGCGATGTGACATGGTGAACTAAAGACATGATCACCGGTATGAGTCCCGTGTGTCTAGCGCTGTCTACCTGCCCAGGAGACGGCCGTTTGGTCAATATTCCTACACAATAGGCAAATTACAAGTACCCTGCTCTAAACAATACGTTAACGTTACAAAATGCTCAGAGTAGATATAACATTCAAATGTCTAAGTATAAGTGTATCCCGCTAGCTCTAGCAACAGTACATTGTAGTATCCACCTTCTAAACTGAATGTGACATTTATAGCAGCACAGCACTACTGTGGTGGTGTATTAAAATAATCACACATCTCTAGAGCAGTTTATGGCGTCTGAACGTGTTTTTTGTTTTTTTTAAGAAAGATATTGAATATTCAACAGATATTCATGCTGTGAATTAGTGATACGACGCGAGGAACGGGGAGTGATTACGTAATCAAACCGATACGTGTCACGTTACAAAATGATCCCAAATAGATATGACAATAAAATGGCTGTAGACAGGCCACCGTAGCTCCTCCTACATGGTTGGAAAGGATGAGGTGTGAGGGGAGGGTATTCAGGTTCTGCTTGTCATCTGCAACCTCACCGCTAGACGCCACTACATTTTACACACTGTCCCTTTAAAAAAAAAAAAAAAAAAGGAGCCATCATCATTGTTTCCATGATCTTCATGCATGCAGCCTCGTTAGCTGTGGTCGACTTCCTACTACCTGAAAAGGCGAGGTCCCCGGTGACGATGTACTTCCTCTCCTTGGCGTTGCTGATCTGCGGGAGGTACGCGTCCAGCGCCAGGAAGACCACGCAGGCCAGGAAGGCCAGGACCCCGATGGCCACCCCGTAACTGCAGGCGCTGTCGTTGCTGTTGAACATGCACGTCGCCACTTGTGTCCTGGCGGGGTTAACGTAGCCTTCCCCTGTGATGGTTGCAAAAACCACAATGGCAAAAATCTGCAAGAAAAAAAAAGATGTATATGAGAGGAAGACACACACACACACACACACACACGATGCAATGAGCCGCGAAAGGCCCGCAAAGCAAAGCATGGCCAAAAGTACCACCTATGAATAAGAGCGGCCCCTTTTTCATAAAAGTAAAACAAAAAAAGGGCAACGTTCACGTTCATTTTTTGCTCAAACAAGACTATTATCTGGAGACGTCGCCGCCACTTTCCACATCCGAGAGTTGGCGACACGGTGCAAACAAACACACGTCATCCGCCGCAGCGGCCAGCGGTTTTGCAACGTGACACACATTTGTTGGGCAATGTCCATCTATATCTATATTTATGTATATAAAACCACAAAAACATACGTTAGCGCCGTAAGAGGACAAACATCGTTACGGCGTCAATAGATGACGAAAAAACGGCACATTTGTGACTCTTATTAGCGTTGATTCACCAGCTTCCGGAGACGATACAATGTAAGTTAATGGGACGCTAACGTTAGGGCTGGACAGGCCGCCGCCGGTTACCCGGTTACCGGTTACCGGGTCACCAAGACGACGACGACGTTAGAAGCGCGCGCGCTCGGCCGCCACCTGAAGTCACGAGATTCGGCTAACGTATGCTAGCCCACCTGCGCCAGGAGACGCACTCACCCAGCTCAAGAAACGCGTTATGGTCTGCGGCTGCTTTACGAAATGGACCAGGTCGAAGGCGCCGCCGGCCAACGAGGCGCCATAGGCACCGCTTTCCATTGTTTGTTTGTTTGTTGTTGCTTTTTTGTGTCGTTTAACCGACAAAAAGTTGCGCTTTCTGAACTGTCAACAGCTGTCACGGCTCAGTCCGCTGCTGCTCGCCAGTTTCCTGAAACTTTATTTTAAAGCCCGCCCCTTCCTCACTGTCACTCTCTCACACACACACAGGAGGACGAGGAGCCGTCACCTGTTGCTAGGCAAGTTGTGTTGTCAAATGTTTGTTCGCGTTAAAATGTATTAACGAGCACACATCAAATCTTGCATGAGGAAAAAAAAATTAACTATTTTTTACTTTTTAGATGAATTAGTTCTTTGTTTTTTTGTCTTTAACGGCCACAGCGTACTGGATGCAGTGACGTTAATGAACGCAACCCAACGTAGGCTACATTATTATGATGTATTTTTTTTCATTTATTTTTTTTATAAAAAACTTAAAATGATGACATTATAAGCAAAAATATAAATAAAAAAGTTAAAAAAGCACACCCCCCCAACCTATAAAAACACTTTTAAATCCACTTCAAATTGCTTTGCTCCACTAATTAGCACCTGGGCCAGAGGTCCCAGGTGAGGGCACTGGGTTGATATCAGATGTGTGTTTTGCGGTTGTCTGGCCCTACATTTGAACTTGGTTTTCGCTGTAATGTAAATGACAGTCGTAGGATCACTTCAGAAAAAGTGGGGTCGCCTTGGGTGAACTTGTAAGAACACTTGGACGTTGCTTTTTAGCATGCCTTCGTGGGTCCTTATCAAATAGAGAGGGGAAGTGCATGGAAAACAGGCCTAAATCTATGTGTAGGCCTTGTTTGGGATTTAAAAAGTGTCTTATTTCAATGTCAACGTTTTCAGATGGATTGTGAATCAGCGTAAGTTTTTTTTGTATTTTTTTTGTATTTTGGGCTAAGTGTCTCCTGTCCAGAAATACTTTAAACATCTGCCATATGAAAATGGCTGATGGGAACTGATTTGCTTTAGAAAAATCAATAGTGGGTCCTTGTTTTTGGACATAGTGGTTTCTGGTTTGATTGTTGTTGTTTTATGTTATTAATAATTTACTTTACTTTGTATAGCCAGACAGGCCTATTAGTGCATTTTAGGGAAAACGTTCAAATTTCAACTTAAAACTATAGGCCTAGGCATACTGAATAAGAAATAAGCATTGCCACATAATGGTATGCTGTCTTTTTTGGCCTGTTATGTAGGCATATGTAATGAGACTCTTCATTCTTTTGATTCAACACAATTGATTTTAATATAGCCTACTAATTTACTTGATAATATTGAGATGTTATACATTTTAATCTAACCTGTAAATCAGACAAAAAAATAACAAAATAATCAAGAAGAGGAATTAACCTAGCACTTGATTTCAAGAAGCATTAAACAAGGAATAGCTGCACTCTACACCAAAGTGTTGTAATGTCTTAAATGTAAAATATACATATTCATAATGTGAATTCCTCTCTAGTAACCGTGAAGAGAATGAGCTTACCTTGGTGTCTCAGTGCCAGGGCATCAGGGGTCCGGCAGGAGCCAAGCCCATGAACCCAGTACCTCTGGAGTTGGAGGAGCTCGGGAAACACAGAGGTACCACCACTACACGTTACTAATCATCCCCATATAAATGTGCATAACCGTGTGTGTGTGTGTGTGTGTGTGTGTTGACTCTTAGATGGTTGTACCTTGCAAAATAACCTCATTGGAAAGAACAGGGCTGGAGCCACTAGAAGCCGCTACTCAGCTGCTACCTTAAAGATCCTATCCTCCATGCCCAGTCGCAATATTGGTGAGACAAACTAAGATGTCCTTATTTAATAAAAAATAACAAGTCTAAGACCACCATATAATGATCTGCAGTATTCTTTTTTTTGTTGTCATTTTACCATTTGCTTTGGGAAAAGTTGAAAAGTAGAAATTTCTACATGTTTATGCTATTTCTACTTAATTTGTGGTTCTCGACTAAAATTCAATATAAAAATGTAATTTAATGAACATTTAATTTCATTACTGCACACAGGAGAGAATACCGTGGCCTGTATTTTCGAGCGGGCGAAACATTCAGCTCAAAAATCTGGACGACAGACTTCCTCCTCCTCTGGGCCGACTCTCTGCCATGACAATGAGCAAACGGTCTGCAGTGGATTTGATGAGGGCGGTGGGTTCTGACTCTCAATGCCCTCTTTAGGGCAATAACTGTTCAAATTATTGAATTCCTTCAAGATCAATTCCCCCCCCAATAACTTGCAGTGTAGACTTGAATCTCGCTAGATGCTGAAAGGTCCCTCTGCTGTTTCCCTGCTTTCCCCCCGACAAGAAGTCACTTTTGGCAGCACAACTCGCGGGTGCTTTAAAGTCCACAGGTAGTGCCAACTGTCCCTCTGAACGTCTGCTTCGCAGAAAACGTAAGGATGCAGTTGGTCTCTAACCTGCGGAGACTGCCAGTGGGTGAGCGTGTGTGCACGCTGAAAGCCATGCCCCTGAACCTGGCGCAGAAGATTGAGCTCAGGTACGGGTGGAATTGAAATTCATAACCCAAACATCAATTGACCTTAACAAAAAACGATGCTTTTATTGATGACTTGCTTCATGGCGAGAGTCTGCACAGCTACCCACTGCTCTTTCTACAGGAAACTCGCTGGAGACGCCAACAGCAGTTCGCTCATTAACCGAGAATCTCCCTGCTACAGTATCCTGTATGCGTACATCGTGAGGGTAAGTGGAACGGATGGCCCCTGTTGGATAAGACATCCTTGCATCCTTGTTATCAGTTGTGGGTCTCCTTTTTGTCTCCATGTTATTCCCCAGACATGGCGTCTTCTCCTCAGTGGTCTGGCCTTCCTGGGCTCCTTGCGGTTGTGGCAGACGCAGCTCAAGCTATTGGGCGGCCGCTTTGGGACGCCAGTGTTGTCCTACTTCCTCTTCCTCAGGACACTTTTGCTTTTCAACATCCTCCTGCTCCTAGTCAACGGGATGTTTCTAGTGTTCCCGCAGGCCCTGGACCCTCCTGCATACAACTCAAGTCTCCACACGTACAGTGGCCTCCACCTGCTCACCGGAGAAGTAAGGAAGCATTGTGATTAGGCTACAGGTTGATATGCAACCCTTGGAAAAAAACAAACAAACAAACAAACAATACTTTGCTTGGAGTAAATGTATGTGTACTATTTATTATTGGAAAATGTGTTGGCCTCATTTTCAAATAAGATAAATTGGATTTATTGAATGGATCATTTGGTTGTGACAGCAGAAGTGCAGGACAATAATAGAGATGACTTATTAGACTGATGATTTATTTTAAATAAATGTGCCCTACAAAACAAATGCACGATGTGTAACGAGTAAATGACGCTCCTCTCCTGTTCAAATCGCCGCCAGGGCTACGTCTCGCACAGTGTGATGTTTTACGGCTACTACGGCAACGCGCTCACCGGGCAGAGCTGTGGGCGGGGCGACCCCGGGCCGAAGGTCTCCTCCGCGCATGACCTCGCATACCAGTCGGTCTGCGACGGCGTCGGCGGTCCCCAGATGGCGCCAGTGGCGTACAACATACCTCTCAGCTACTTCTTTACCATCGTCACAGGCCTCTTCATAACCTGCATTATCCTCGTCTGCAGGTTCGAGAAGTAATCAAGTAGTTAAATCAATATTTGTTATTTTCTTGAAGTACTTTTTTTTTTTTTTGCAGTACAATTATTGGATATTATGGTCATGTTTGGGGGGGAAAAAACAAAGTATTCAAAAATGATCATTGTGACTTAAAATCCCACTCCACTCGTTCTGTCTCAGTATCTCCAGGTCCTTTGGGAGAAGTTTCCGTGTGTTTCCTTCTCGTGGCAAGCTGGCAGAGACTGTGTTCTGCTGCTGGGACTTCAAAGTCACTAAGAAGCTGTCCGTCCAACGGCAATCAGAAAACATCAGCATACAGCTCAAGGTACAACTGTAAATCACCGCCACCGCCGCCGCCGCCACCACAACAACTAAATCGGCGGCATCAAAAATCCCAGTTTGAGATGGATGATCCCTGTGCTTTCCTTGTAGGAGCAGCTGTCTGAGCAGATGTGTTGTGAGAGAGGTCACAGCTTTGTCCAGCGACTACGGCTCCAACGAGTGCGCCTGTTGGCATGGGCAGTTTGTCTAGCCAGCGTATTCCTGAGTGGCTGTGCAACGTACTTTCTAGCGGACCACATGCACGTGGTAGGAGGCGAATGCCTAGCAAAAATTTAATTGTTATTTGAACACCGTATATATATAGTCTCGATTGCTGTTAATTTCCATTGCTATATACAGTGCCTTTGATGGTGTCAGATTGGCCTGGATGACACATTATATTTGCCCATTTACTATCAGTTTTCCCAGTGGATTGATTTAAAGCAATTGGAATATTTTGCTTGTATTTAACCCATATGCTGGTATTTGGTAAAACCACCTTTGGCTGCAATGACAGCATTTTGTCTTTTGAGGAAGTAAGAGATCTACAGCTTTACACACACAAGTCGTGTGTGTGTGTGTGTGTGTGTGTGTGTGTGTGTGTGTGTGTGTGTGTGTGTGTGTGTGTGTGTGTGTGTGT
>JAOPJI010070067.1:0-10646 GCA_027122695.1 Merluccius productus | reverse complement strand
TTAAAAAATGATTAATAGTTTTTTAAAATAAATAGGATTCAGTCAATTTGGTTCAATAATTATAAACACAGCAAATATATATATGCGCGCACACCATTACAAATGAAAAGACTAGAGTATATTTGTGGAAAAACTAACTATAACAAGTATTTTTCACATATAATACTGGTTTTATAAGTTTTGTATTCACCCACACGCGTTTTGGTTGACTCAAGACAACATTTTCCGATTCATTTGGTGTTCTGTTCCTCCAATTGAATTTGAAGGTTTAAAAGGGAATTAAAATTCTTTAAAATGGAGTCAATTCGTGATCTAATAAACATTACACTATTTTTAAAGCAATAATATATTTCGTCCAAACTGTTGTTTATGCAGTTAAATAACTATGAGAAAACTACAAATAAAGTGAGGCCATATAAAAAATAAAAACAATTGCCGTAGGCAACGGACAAAGAAGCTAACGCGAGGCCGTGCTTTAGCGCTATTTTGTATAATTTGCATTAAAAAGGAAAAACACAACAATTCATTGAGAGCTACATGTATCAACATTTGCGAGAAAAACCAACAGTAATTATTATCGAATAACTAGCTAGCTATCTATTTTCTAATTATAATAATTGTAATATTTTCTGGGGATTGTTGCTTTCGATGACGCCTCTTCCCCGCGTTAGTTTTCGCCTCCGTTGAATACGGAGGTTAATTTTTTTTAGCACTTTTGATTCAACCGACTCTGTCATAATAAAATTTGGCAAATCTCCGGATCAAGTAAAATATAAGCTAGATTTACTTTTTAACCGCTAGAATTGTATAGAATAGACCATGGAATCCCCTATATAACGAATTCGACGAGGAAATAGATTTGAAACCAATTATCTGTTTTTGTTTCATCTATATTTTTTTATTAAATAATCCTGGTCTTTTGTTCTTCATTTTGATTAATATCAGTCTACAATTAAACTAAATTTTGAAGTTTGTCAAAATAAATAATAAAAGATCGTTTGAGCGGGTTGCTTTATGTACTATCAATGCTAGATTAAAATAAATAATGTTGATATTGTTCTTAAATTAGGCGGGTGTTTTTTGGCAGAAAGTAATACCACAGTATAAAGGATAACGCAATACATAAAAGAGAAATTTGGGCTATATGGTAGCAGACGACTCCAAAAATTCACCATGTTCTAATTGTGCTACCCCTCCGATAATTACATCAAAAAATTTTATTTACAAAAAGAATTTTGAGCAACTCTAGTGCGCATAAATATTACTTTTCTAAAGTTTTATCAATTTTCCTCCCGAGAACGACTCGTGCTACAAATTAATACCATAATCTCAATTTTGAATATGCCAATCAGCCTTAATTACGTTATAAATATAGAAAATACTTCATTTAAATTAAGTTAAGTAGCACACAACAAATTTTTAAGATAAAATATATTTTTCTTCGTCGTCAATAGTTCCTCTTTCTGTTTTTGGTGGAATTAGCAAAAGATCTGTGATTTGCATAAACCGTAATACGAAATGGACGATGTCTGCTTTATAAGTGATGATCATTTTTATGTGATAATCAACGATGATGAAAAATTATATTTTCATCTTATTAAAATGGGTATTTTACGAGATATTCCTAATCGGTGCAGAAATTGTCACCGTTACAACACGTTTTCTTCAAGAAAACGTAAAGGTCCTCAAAGAAAAGTCATAAATTTTGAGAAAAATTTAATAGAAAACAAAATTTCTCAAAATTTAATTTATGTGTGCAAAAAGTAACATTATTTACTATTCATAATTAAATCATGTTTGATAGATGCAAAACAAGTGTATCACCATTGGCTGGAACCTTCTGTTCAAGTAACAGTAACAAATATGGTTCTTCTAAGTTGTCCCTCAAACAAATTCTAAAAATTATGTTATATTGGGTTCATGATTCAACCATAGAAACAATATCTGATATGGCTTCCGTTAACCCAGAAACCACTCAATACTGGCTTTCTAAGATTGAAGATTTATGCCAAACTGAGTATGAAAAAAGGGAAAAATTAGGTGGTGAATGTTGTTATATCATCGAAATTGACGAAACCTTTTTAGAGGTAAAAGGAAGGGTAATCGTGGACGATACCTTAAAAGGGACAAATGTGATGTAAATTCTCAAAAGGAGTTTATGCCACAAAACGATATAACTTCTCAATTTGTCAGTAAATTAAAATTTGTATAGTTATAGTATTAACTGGCATTAATTGTAGTATGCTCAGATGATAGTTACTTCTCAAGTGAATCTGCATCAGACGATTCGGATTTGGATTGTGTTATTTAAATTATTTAATAATATTTCAATGATCTAAAGTAAACATTAACCGATAAGAACAATTTAACAATCGACTTGATGGCCTTTGGGTGTTTGCATTCGTTGCTTGCAAAGTTGGTGAGGACAACACAATAAAAGTGGAAGAAGTGCGCTTTTTTTGTTGTTGAAAAAAGAGATATAAAAACTCTTATTCCAATTATATTGAACAAAGTTATCTCCAATTCAATAATTTCAAGCGATTGTTGGAAAGCCTATAACCCCCTGGAAAGCCTTGGTTTGGATCATCGAAATGTCGATCACTGTGTAACCCCCGATGGCAATCATTCAAACTGTATTGAAAGATGTTGGACATGCAAAAACCAGACTACTACAAAATAGGAAAGGCGTGTCAGATAACAATCTATACTCCCACTTATGGGAACATTGGATGAGAGTGAAATATGGGTCAAGGATGAATTTATTTAACCCTTAAAGGATACATCTGAGCTCAACGAGCCCACTTGCTCAATGAACATATCATAACTAGGCTATCCTACAGTATCTGTGCGATCATTGGTGTACTTCGGATACTCCCCGGCTGATTTTCCCACCATGTGTAATTTCAAAAAGGACTTTACATTAGAAAATATAGACGATATATCAATGCTGGACTATGGTTATTTTCGCGATGACAATTGTTATACAATTAAAACTATGGTCAATCTTGGTCTATTATCCGACTTCCGAATATGCTCTTGTGGAGAAAGAATGAATTTTTGTGCTAGATATGATACCAGTGATGGATTTCAGTTTAAGTGTTCCAGTTGTCAAAAAAGGTGCTCAATAAGGAAAGGAACTATTTTTGAAATGTCCAAAATGCCTCTTTGGAAATCATTTATATTTATATTGTGCATAATTCAGCATCCAACTATGACTTATGACGCAATAATAAAACACTTAGCCATAGCATCGTTTTCAACAATCAGTGATTGGAAAAATGCAATAATAGATTTGATGGCCTCAAAACTCGACGAGGACTTCTCAAAGATTGGAGGAAAAGTGGTCCAAATAGATGAAACCGCGATTTCTAAGAAAAAATATAATGTAGGCCGCATCTTGAATAATCAGCAGTACTGGATGATCGGTGGTATTGATGGTGACGGTAACTTTTTTTTTAAAATCTCAAGAAGGATAACTAGAGAAATTCTTGAAAAAATAATCATCGACAATGTGAACGAAGGTTCAACTATTTGGACAGATGGTTGGCGTGGATACAATCATTTAGAGGATCTTGGATTTGTTCATGGGACTGTTATCCATAAAAGAACGTTTGTTTCAAGTGAGGGTATCCACACAAACAGAATCGAAGCCATTTGGGGAGCATTCAAACGGAAATACCGTAATGCAACCAACAAAAACCCGGATACGTTATATGATTACGTAACGGATTTTATGTTTAGAAAAAAATACGCTGGGAAAGAACTCAGTACCCTTTTCCAATATATTTTAGTTTTATATAATCTATAAACGATTTATTATATTTTGTCGAACTTTTACGATCGTGTATTTTTTTGCCCGATGATCGCAGATACTGTAGGATAGCCGACAATTCTATTCCTATTCCTAATGAACAATTAAATCTAACTCATTCAACTAACGATATTAATGCACATGACAATGATGTCTTAACTAACGCTCCTGGAAATCATTTCTATTCCTGTGATTCCATTGACAATGTTAATCTACCTAATCCTCCATTTACAAATGTTGTAGGTAATCATAACTCCATTAACGATCCTGATGTTAGTGAACATTTGTTAGATGCGCAATCTTTTAACTCCGCAACTTTAAACATTTTAACCAGTGATTTACCTACTGAAAACGCTGTTAATGTTAATGAATTTAACGCTAATGCTGAGATAAGTGATGATGATTTAATGATCATACCATTAAATAATGTAACTGTCTTTAATGCCTCAGATCCTGAGGAAGAATTTTTTGACAAAGATAAAGGCGTGTATGATCCTAGTATAATTCCTTTCCACTCTGACTCTGAAGAGGATGTTAATATATCCGACTCAGAGAACGACTGGGAAATGCCTAATTATATAGATCCTCTAACAATTATTCCTGAACCTATTAATCCAAGTAAAGAACTTTCTGTTATGCAATCAAAAGCGCCTAGTGCTATTTTGTCACCTATTAATCAAGATTATTCTATAAGTCCAAAAATCATTCAGGATCTTAAAAACGCGCTACAATCAGATAATGCTGATAGTCCTAAATTTAATCACTATGAATCTCTACTAACAACTAAACCATGTACGCCTGAGTACATAATGCCAACTTCTCGGTTAATGGAAACGTTAAACGACTCCCCTGACGTTATCCAAGATTTTAATACTACTAATTATAATTCTTCTTTTAATAATACTTTACATGTTGCTATTAATACTTTTAATTCTATTTTTAATTTGACTGACGCCAACAGTCCAACAGAGGATAATACTTTATCCTCTGATTCTTCTACTTTAATTACCTTACCTCCTAGTTCTAAAAATACTTCTAATTCTAATAACACTGTTTATATTTCTAATGATATTTCTAACGATAACAATCTCTCAACTATTGAATCTAATCCTAATTGCTCCAATTTAAATTCTCATCTTGATGCTAAATTAAACCAACTTGTTAACAATGATTCCTTAAATACTACAAATTTATTTAATCAATCTAATGCTGTGGAGCAACTTAATACGCCAAACACGACTGAGAACTGTCAAGAAGTGGCTAATGAATTCATTATCCATTCTCCAACAAAGCGATCTGTCCAACAAGCTTCGGATGATGAAGAAAAATTCGATGATATCCTCAGGAAGACTGCCGTGAAAAACTTCTTTGCATATTCAAAGAAGAAATCGCCAAAGTTGGACGATGAAAACGAAGATCCTTTAGACAAAGCTTTCCTACTAAATTCCCAACTAGTGAAGGACTTTATCCACTCGGCGAGAGACAACAAACTTTCAAATACCCAACCGATAGTTGTGGACTCATCAACGGAAGATCAACCATCTCAACAGGGATTCCAATTTAATATCAATTTAACACCCGCTGAGAACACACAAACAATTCAAACTCCTCCACCTTTCGACCAACGAATACTGGAAATATTCGAACAGCTTCCGTCAGATGTGAACTGCTACACTGAAATTGATCGAAATTCCCAATCAACAACAATTATCCCACATGGTAAATCCTCGATTGCAGAAAAGGAACTGGTTGTGAATCATTCCTCAATTGCAAGCAAGATTACCAAGACCCATAAATTCAAAACCCAAAATCCTTTCAAATCAAAGAAAAGAGCTTTCTCCAAGAGTCAGCAAATTCCAAATTCACAGATTCCAACGACATCGAAGAACTGCGTTCTTCCTGGACAGCGAAGTTCCCAAGTCCATGTCCCTAATACACAAAATGAGGATATTCCTATGGAACATATACAACATGATGATGAACCAGCAACACGAATCAATCCAACGCAGATCTCACAACAATTTCCCTCTGAAAATGACCCGGAAAACAAGATTATTGACAACCAACCAATGGACTACTACGATCAAAAGGAGAAATTATCAGAGAAAATGAGAACTTGCGTAGATGATTTGAATGCCGTTGTTATAAAATTCCAGGACGCTTCGGTAGATGAACTATACGACAACTTCATCAAACTTGCAACAATTCAAGCAAAATCACTCAAAATGTATTACGATCCCAACCAACGACGAGTGGAAAACTACAAAAAGCAACTAAACAAAGCAAAGCAAAAAACTCACGACTCAAATAAAGTCACATCAAACACCAACATGGATAATAATTCACCCGAACACCAGTCGCAGCAACCGTTAAGCGAATCCCAACAAACTCAAGATCAAGCATCGCCGCAATCAGAAGATCCTAAAGTTGCTAAAGAAAAAGAAGCAAAGAGGTTACGAGCTTTGTACAAAGTCAATAGAAAACGATGTGTCAGAGAGATAACTGACACAAAACCAGTGTGGTGTCAATTATCGGCAGATAACATCGTATCTGCCCTATCAAAAGAACGTCCCATCATCCCTGAAGAGATCAAAATAACATTAGATCCTTCAATATATTCCATCGACCCAATTATTCAAGAATCAAATCAAGCAAACCCACCATCAATATCAATAGCAGCAAATTCTCAACCGTCAGATTCATCCAATTCCAGCCAAGATGTCAACAACAATAATAGTCAAGTTTTCTGTACACAGTCGTCGCAATTTCAATCTCAAACGGATGCTCAACAACAACAACAAGTCCAAGAAATTCCATCAAATTCAAATAACGATATATTCATCACCTCCCAAGAAATCTTCTATTCAATCATAAAAGCAAATCCCGAAACGACAAATGGTCCAGATGGTATTTCAATTAAATTCTGGAAGAAGATGTTGGGAATTGAAGCTCCTTTGACCATCCTATTCAATAAAATCTTCAACTCTGGCACAATCCCTAAACAGTGGTTAGGAAGCCGTTTAGTCATGATCCCCAAAAAAGAAGACCCCGATCCACTTTCAACTGATGATTACCGACCAATATGCGTAACCAACTGCCTTTATCGAATCTTCATGGCTACAATAAATCGACTTTTGGTACCGGACATTGAGCTTAATCAAAATCAAAAGGGCTTCATGAATGGAGAAGGATGTACAGAACATTCCTTCTTACTACAAAGAGTACTTGATAGCCACCGAACTTCCCACAAGCAACTCCACATGGTTTGGTTGGACCTACAAAAGGCCTTTGATAATGTACCACATTGGGCCATTATCAATTTGCTCGACAAGAAGAAAGTCAACCCAAAATATATCAAATTAATAAAGTACCTGTACCAAAACGCTTACAACACTGCAACAGATTCAACGGGCAGAAGTGCGAATCACTATTTGAATGGTAGAGGAGTTAGGCAGGGTTGTCCCCTATCTCCGCTACTGTTTAATATAGTAATCGACCAACTGCTTACCTTCATAGAAGAAAGAAAAGTGGGCTTTCAAGTGGATGATAAAACCCAGATCTCGTGCTTAGCTTACGCAGACGATGTAGTTCTGGTTGCTAACAACAGAGACAACATGTTAAAAATGCTAAAAATCACAGAGGAGTTCCTTACAATCTGCGACATGAAATTAAACATCAACAAATGCTCTTCAATCCAGTCAACTTTCATCCAAGGAATACGTGCAACAAATGATAGAACATACCACACTCCTTATCCCATATTCAATGAAAATATCCCAACGCTCAGCTATAACAATTTCTACAGATATCTTGGCACAGACAAAAACCTGTGTACCTACCAGAACATTTCCAACCAAACCAAGAAATTCACCTCAGATCTTCAAAAAATCTCAAATTCCGGGCTCTTCCCCTATATGAAGATCAACATTCTCAAAATATACTTGTTACCGCAGCTGGACTTTTTGTTCAAGAACTCTCAACTGCGAATTGAAGACGTCAAATCCCTAAATCGAAATATAATCCAACATGCCCGCAATTGGCTTCTACTACCACGATCAACCAATAAAGCGTTCTTCAATTCGCCGGTCAAGAATGGTGGATTGGGAATAAGGAATCTTGTCAAGGACTACAAAGCGCTACGTACCTCAACAGCTTTATCCTTGATTAATAGTCCAGATGACCGCATCCTCGACCAAGCAAGATCCAACTTGAAGAACTACGCTAAACAAAGAATCAATAATGAATCCCAATCAATAATCAACTTCCTAAATGATACTGCTGCAATTCAAACCAAAGTCCGCGACGTCAAGTCAATTTTCTCTGGTCTACGAATGCACAGAAAAGATCTCAACATTATGTACGACAACCCCTCAAATGATCCTGCACATATTGACCTCGACAAAACTTCATTGCGAAGACCACCAGGTGTAGTCCCTTTCCAACGATCCCAACCAACCCGAATCAAGCTCCTCAGATGGAACAACCAACATCACTCTCTACAAAAATGGTTGTCCTATTCAGAGCAAGGGAAAGTGGCAAAATCAACACATGACGATAAATGTTCCAACACCTGGATATCCAGTGGTTACATAAAAGTTTCATCTTCAATGTTCGCAATACAAGCACGATTGGATGTATGCCCTACCAATTTTAACCTCCATCGTCTTCAGAAAGTCCCATCACCCATTTGTCGCCACTGTCATCATCCTGCAGAAACTCTAAGCCACATAATCAACTCCTGCCCACACAATGAGCTGCTTATTACAAAACGACACAATAACATTGTTGACTTTATTGTAGATAAAATCAAACCAAAGCTCCGAGGCAACGTCCGACTATACAAAAATGAAGAATTTGTCACCACCTCCACCAAAAAGCCAGATATCGTCCTCATCAACCATAAATCAATGAAAGCCGTTATCGCCGATGTCACTGTCCCCTTCGAATATGACCCTAAGAGACTCGAAGAGATGAGAGATGCCAAAAAAGACAAATACCAAGATGAACAACGCATACTTGAACAAATGGGATACGATGTAACATTGGACGCGCTAGTTTTTGGCAGTTTGGGCTCCCATCTTGGCACCAACAACGAAGTTTTCAAGAAACTTACTTTTGCGAAGAAAGCCACAAAGAGACTGAAGAAAACCATCACCCGCATGGCGATTGAAGATTCACATGTGGTCTTCAAAGATCATATTCGTGGTGGTGCCCCTGTCCCCCCAACGTCGACCAAACAATAGAAGAGCATCCACATCCGTCCAAAAAGTGTTTTGGCCATATCTTCTGATCCAAGCCACCAATCTTCTTCCAATCTTGAAACTAAATAGATTAGTAATAGTGTATTAGGATTAGTATTATAATCTGGAGGTCACGAGTTCGATCCTCGTGTTTGGCACGTTGCTTTTTCTTTTTGAAAAATCGCGCTTTCCCCAGACGAGACTGACGCAGGTATTTTTTGTATCGTTCTTCTTAGTTTTTCTTTGCGAGCATATTGATACCCTTTGTACCTGCTAAAAATGCATTTTGACCTATTTGAGTCCGACGCAATGCCGGATGTCATGTATATTTTTTACATGGCACGCATCGAACAGGGTGGTAGTACTAAAAGACTCCACCCTTTAGTTAAACTCGCATGTGAATATGTGAGAGTTATGGAGCGTCTTAAGCAAGCACAGATTTCTGCTAACATTAATCTCACTAGCTTAGGCTATGATAAACGCAAAAATAGAACCCTCAAAGCGCAATTGACGCGTAATACCAATTCACGGATAGTTATTTTGAACAAATTTGCTGAAACTGTCCAAGCTGAGATAGATTCTGGTGATTTTCCACCGGAATTCCTTGGTTTGGATGGTTCCATTAAATTGGCTCCTGACTATTCAGTTTCGCCACGATTAACCCAGAAATATATTGATTTTGTTAAAGTCATAAATGACAAGGGAAAAGCAGTGACAATTGTTAGGAAAACCCAAGAAACTTTTGAAATTAATCCCATTTCTAATCCTTCATCTATTACTAATTCCATTGATAATCCAACTGTTAATGCCACTTTAAATACTGCGATTCCCGAACCAATTTCTGCTTTTAACACTAATGAATCTTTAAATCACGATAATATTCCTAATGAATCTCAACTTTTTGCTCCCAACTCTAATTCTAACACCAACTTTGAACAACCACCTTGTAATCCTCAACTGTATAATGATAATCCTATCGAATTTAATAAAAATTTAACTTTACCTGCTGAAAATCTAACATATACGCATGAATGTAACCGCCTTAACGAACCAATTCCATTAAACTCCATATCGTCTCTATCTACCAATTTTCCAATTAATGATAATAATCCTAATCCTACCTCAAGTTTAAATTCATCATCTCACTTAACACCTACTAATAACCGTCTTATTAACCATGCATCTATTCACTCTTTAAATACTTCTCCAAATAGTTTAACACTTGGATCGACTCTAGATAACAGTAATTCTAATGCGCACGACATTATAAATGTTAACCAAGTTTCAATTACAGTTATCGACCCCACTAGCGCATCTACTGAACTCCCATCAGTTAATCAGTTTAAAGCCATTGATACATCTTTAAACACGCATAACGCACTAAACCAGCCATTACTCTCTGACGAAGAGGATGATGCGCTGACCATTGACGCAAATTTTAAAAACACCGATTTAACCAACTTAACTGACCTTAACAACGACAACTCAACTCAATTAATCAATCCTAACGATCTTACTGAAATCCCCGTAAACTTGGCTTCAGATGAGTCTGAGGTTGAATTTTACTACGACGATATAGATCCAGCGCTAATTAA
>JAOPJI010070060.1:0-10648 GCA_027122695.1 Merluccius productus | reverse complement strand
CCAAATCCCGATTTTAAATGCTTCATATCTCTAAACCTATAAGTGCTGTAAAATTTCTAAGTAGCTCATTAAGTACGCTGTTAAGAGTTATTTTTACGCATATAATTTACACACACTAAACACGCTTAAATAATGAGAACATAGTTTGCACATGCGTACTGATGTGTACAGACACACGGACACTCCTCTTTTATATATATTGTAGATACCAATTAAGAGTCACAAATGGAGTGGTAAATATAGCGATAAACAAAATGATGCAACTAACTATGTTACAATAATACCATGCTTAGTTATTTAAATTTAAGACGAGATTAAATGAGGTATTACTTGATAATTTCCTTCATATCAAGTAGATGAAGCTGCAATATACTAAGGTGTTTTTTATTTCGCTCATTAAAGCGATATCAGGAATGAATAATCTTCCGCCCTTTTGGCTGGCTCTAACTCCAGAGTCAGAGTTAAGCCCGACTGCGATTTAAGCATGCTCAGTTCCGAAGTACCATGAGAGGATTATCCCATGTGTTTATAACATTAGATTTTGCGCGGAAAAGCAACAGGTTCGCCGCAGACCTCAAGCGCGTAGTTAATAGGAATTTGTCGCCGCGAAGTATCCAACTTGAAGCGTTAGAAAAGTTCTCTGGAGAAGAATAAAAATGCGCGCGGTCGCGGCCTCTCAACGGTAATCGCTTCGATTAGCACTCTTACCAACCCCCAACTATAATCACTTGAAAAGTGTAGCTAATGTCGCACACATAGACTCATACTCAAAATTGTTCGGAAACCTGCCCACAACAACCTCAAATGGTGGTAGTTAGGATTAGTTTGATACGCGCTGCATAGTGCGACTCATAGGCAGTTGCAATGCACAGCCGTTGGCTTCAATAGATATTGTTCAAATGGCTCCTCGCAACCAATGAATAGTTTGGATTGACTAATATAGTGCCATAGCAACGCATTATTAGAAGCAGCTCTCACTATGAATGAGCGGCGGCCCAAAACCAAGATTAAATTGAGATTAGATAGGTTTTGTTGATAGTGTGAAAGTAGCTAGCAGTTGTAGAGGATGTCAAAGTTTGTGTTACCGGAAGCACTGAATGAGTACTTTGAGTTGTCAGACACACAGTTGGGCACAGGTAAATTTTGCGGGTTGATTTGCAGAAGTGGTGGTTTGTTTGTGCATGGTCGTGGTGGTGACTGCTATCTATCTGTGTTCAATAAGGCTCACTTAACGAGTGTGTCGAGATATACATCTCTCGCCACTGGATAGATATTAAAAATCTCTCTTGCACGATGGTTAAATCAGCGCAACTTTAAACTGCACCTTGTAGGTACATTTGGAATGGTGTTGTTGGCAAAACACAGAGTCACCGAGGAACATGTATTGATCATTTGAAGTTTGATGACAATTTTCGACTCTGTTTCGATAGGTTGCTATTAAGGTTTTTGACAAAAAGCTATTGAATGTAACAAAGTCACACACTCATGTATTTGCGTTAATTTCAAATGTAGCGAGAGTTGCCTAGAGCCTACGCCGAGATAAAAGCGCTCCATGCACTCTCTCACCAACACATTGTCCAGTTGTACTTGGTGTACGAGGACAGCGACAATATCTTTCTGATAATGGAATATTTGCCGGGAGGCGAGCTCTTCGATTATATAGTGAGTAGAACACGCGTGAACGAGGACGACGCTCGAATCATATTTCGTCAAGTAATTCCCATCTGTGGTGGTGCATCGTAAACACCCCGTTTGTGTGGTTAATAATTGATTAACCGTTTGGTTGAAATTGAATGGCCAATGCTTAGATCGTATCCGCTGTGGCTTACATGCACGGCAAAAACTTTGTGCACCGCGATTTAAAGCCAGAAAACATACTTTTGGATGAGTTTTCGTCGGTGAAGATAGTCGACTTTGGTCTTAGTGCCAACCCTCAAGGAGGAATAGGGTCGTTGTTGGAGACCAATTGCGGATCATTGGCTTATGCAGCTCCAGGTAATTTTCGATACCCCCACCAACATTATTGTGATATTGACGACCGTGTGTAGAATTGTTCGATAAGAAATACAAAGGAAGTGAAGTAGCTCTCTATTTGTGGTTGGTCCAATCGACTCATTTTGACTTAGACTGACGTTTGGACCTTGGGCGTGTTGTTGTATGTGATACTGTGTGGTGTATTGCCGTTCGACTCTGACTACTACGAGGGCACCATAACGAAAATAAAGGTAACTGGGGTTCTGCAATCACTCTCACCTATTCTAACATTGTAACCATCATTCACTAACCCACAAAACTTAGAACGCCGACTTCTATATGCCTGAAGATCTCTCTCAAGGTCCGCTTTCAATGTGCACACACACGTTATATTAGTTGTGTAGATGCACAAAAGTTGCTGAACAGAATGATGTGTGTCGACCCCAACAACCGCATAACGATATGGGAGTTGCTTAACGACCAGTGGTTGCAACACGGGTTTGGCGCGCCCATCGAGTGGATGAGCAAAACAGAGGTAACTAACTACTACTGGTTGTTGTTGTTGAACAATTTCACTGCACTCTCTACGTATTCATATGCCACACCTTCATAGAAACCCAAGATTGAACTGCCGATAATCGAGTCGTTGTCCAAACTCAACCAAATCCCCTTGGCGGAAATTAAGAAACAACTGGACGATGTAATGAGTGTGCTGGTTGGTGGGTGTTGCTAACGCACAGTTGTAGAGAGTGTTGTCGAATGTCACATGCCACTACTTCCTCGCAGTGAAGCGAATGACGCGCTGTTTGGCAGATAGTTTTGTTGACGCGTCTACATTTCGAAAGCCCAAGTATGGTTTAAAATTGCACCTTCATTCTGCGATGGAAATAACTGAATTAAGTCTAGTGTATAGTTGCTTTGTTAACACTATGGTGAAATTTGCGTTTATTTTATTGTCTTGAAAAACGTAGTTATTTGACTTGGGGAAGAACTCGACGACTATAGTGGTTTTATGAATTTCTTTAGAAACCGCTCACAATCACTTTCTGACGACGACATAGGGGGCGAACCGGAATTCACCAAGTTCTCACAGATGCAAACGCCGATGAAGTCGTCCAACAACAGCCTAGATTGTATGCACTTGATATGTTTAACCTAAGATGACGTGCACACTGTGTCAAACTACTGTCTTATCGTTTAATTGGTGCACTCGAGCGAACTAACAATGTACACTGCAGCAGTGCATTGTACAGTCGTTGAAGTTTTGTCGAATTGGCTGCGCAATACACACAATAATTTTTAGTCTCCCTCTATGATGGGTCCTTTGAAAGACACATGTCGCCGAAACGAAGGGCAATCTCGCCGTCGATGAAGGGGCTCCACTCCAAAGGCGACAACACTTCCCAAACGTAAACTCCTCATCCAATTTAAACCTTTTTTCAGTTGCACCTTCAAAGGTTGTTCCTCTTGGACAATTCCGTCAATAGCCCTCCGATAAACAAAACCAACATGACTTTTTTACGCAACGACGAGCACCGCCAGGCCAACAAATGTAGCGATAAAAGCCTCCCTTTGAAATTCAACCGAAGAATTTTCAGTGATGAGAACACACCTCAGTACACCACCGCCAATGCGAGCGCCGTCACTGACAACATAATCACCACTAATTTGGATTGCTGTAAACCGAAAAAAAATGTATTGACCATCGTTATCTGTTGGACGCAGCAATTCTTCTCTAACACTGTGCCTTTAGTTTTTTAATAGAATTGCCGACGCGTTCAAACCCAAGAAACTTGGATTCGCCGGCTCGGGCAGCGGAGACAAACACAAAAAACACAACAACATTGTGTGGACCGAATTCCAATCCACGGACGATGCCGTCTCGGTCATCACCGAGACCTTCTATCTGTTCACCAAGAGGGGGCTGGTGCAAAATTTTGAAATTAAAAACAAGGTCTTTCGATGCAAGTGCCGCTTTGGACACAACTTGAAAACCACAGTCGAACTTGAGGTGGTGTATTCGAAAGAGAAGGGCGTGGGCATTCGCCGAAAACGCATCAGTGGCGACTCCTGGGCCTACATCAACATTTGCAAGACCTTGTTCAGTTCTTGCGCTATCGAATTGGATAACGAGTGACATTTTATTTTCATTTTTTATGTTGGTCTATGTGGTTTTTGTTTCACAGCTTGATTTCTTTTAAACGGAGTTGTCTGTTTCAAATGCCGCCCTCGGCGATGATCGAGTTTATTGTCGAGTGAATGTGATGCTCACTGCAATCTCCATTCTTAAAGGTGAACTAGCAACCTTATAAATCGTCCTTTTTACCCGCGAAAAATCTGTCAAACTGAAAACTCTCGCTGCGCAGTGTTCAACATTTAATATTTCTTTCGCGCGACTAATTAAACTTCGCTTTAAATCGGAATTAAAACTAGACAGTGCAACATTACAAATTTTAGCAAACCTACTGGAATATTAGTTTCTAGTTCATTTAAATTTTAACGCAACTCAAAATCAAACACTTAATTACATGCCACTTAAGTGACCTTGAAGCATCCCTCGTCGGATAATTCCCTGTCGACAAATCCTATCGGACATGGTTAAGACAGCCATTTTCATTTAATGTAGCAACTGCTGATGAAAATGATATGATGTATTTGGAGGAATTGATCGAGCTGCAACAACATGAAGTACAGAAACATCATTTTGAATCAACTGCAATATCCAGTTTTTGGTGCCATTAAATTAAATCCTACCCTCTTATTGCAAATAAAGCCCTTCAATTTATAGTGCCATTTGTGACCATTTATTTATGTGAAAAGTCATTTTCAACAATGGTTGATATAAAAACAAGATAGAGCAACCAACTTTGTTTCGAAAGTGATAGGAGAGTGGCACTTGCTAATGTTGAACCTCGTATCTCTAAACTAGTTCAACCGAAACAGCAACAAAAATCACACTGAATCTAAAAATAATTTTTAAATATTTTTTTAGAAGGTTTTTGTATTTTTTGCGTGACTTTTGGACAATTTTTTAATTTAATTGTTGTACAACATTTTTTTATATTTAAAATTGATAAAAAAAATTTCAAATGTTAGGGGTATAATGGCTGACTATATATAGCCTGAAGGGTTCGGCATGCTTAAAAAGGTTAAGAACCACTGAATTATCTGGTCTCGCTGCCTAAAACCATGACGACATTGATACGAGCGTGTCATTAAACAGTGAGGCCGCTAGATAAACTACTGGCCGTTGAATGCCAACCTCTTTAATACACACCCGAACAAAAGAGTGTTTTCTAGCTTTATCAAGTCACACAATATCACATTGTGCACAGCGTTCTTTTGCCCATCAGAGATAAGGAACCTTTTGACGTTGCTAAAATGAAGCTCCTAGTCGGTAGTATTTGGATAGTGAGTTTACTGAGTTGGTAATTTGCATAAAATTTGCGTTACACCAAAGTGTGTTGTAGGTGGAGGGTGTGTGGCAACGAAGACACCAAGTTCAGACAAGCTCTATTGGAAAAGGGCATCGTTATTCCCACGTCGACTCAAGAGAGCCAACAAGTTCCCATTTTTGATGAGGTCTTGCTGGTGTATGTGCAACCTACGGATGACAAATTTTTTCGATATGACACGAAAATCAGCGTGTACACGAAAAGGCACTCAAAAGTAACACGTATAGTTGAAACCCAACCAATCGATTTGACTGCCACCTTTGAAAGAAGCACCCTGTATTCGGATAACACTGCGGCGCTGCGACGACCAGGAGACAGCTCTGCTGAAGGAGCTCGTCAAAAAGTTTTCTATAATCCAGTTGTATTGGTGTCAGAAAACGCAGTAATCCACATTTATTGTCCCCCACTATTGATTTTGATGGTTATCAAAGATGAATTTTATAACGGAGTCTAGGAATTTCAGGTTAAATTGAGCGTTGATGTGGTTGAAGCTGATGGCAAAACGGACACATTTTTTTCATTTCACAAATTCGACTATTATGACATCAAGTTGAAAAAAATAGCCAACAGAACAAACCAAGGCATGAACTTGTACATGTCTAGATGTAGCGTCGCGGCTTTAAAGTTATACTTTCGATACGAACTCAACAGTTTCAACAGTTTCAACAGTTGGAATGGCTGTCCGATACTTGACATTGTTTTGCCCAGTGTATCATTATAATCTGTTATCTGAATTAATGCACCTTTGGTTGATGTTAAGTTGGTAGTTGTTGACAATAACTCAAGTGTAGTGGATGGTACTGACGATTTGTTCAATTTAGAGTGATAATTCCTTACCATTGTTCAAACTGACTACAGACCAGCAATTTTCCGTTTTAAACCTTGAACACCTCAACGTCGGTTGGTATTTCCAAAGACCGATATACGACCCACATGTGGACTATATGCTTGCCTATCCATATTGTCAGGTAATTTGTCATTTATATGAGATTTGATAGTTTTACATGTGGCCAACTATAGGTGAACAAAATATACAGTGATTCAGACGGCATAATATTGGGTAAATTGGAGTTTCAATGCATAAATATAGTATTCCCTCACGATTTCCTGCATTTTTATGGGATGTGTGTGCGTTATTCAATCGATTTTGTGGGGAAACAATGTGACACTCTTACAGCAGAGCAGGTAACGATAGCGTCCACAAAACTCAGTTGTACACGCGCCTATTTTAGGTAGTTAGTGATCGAGACAACCTGTTCATGTTGACAGCCAGAATTATCGATAATTCGGTTAACAGCAAAGCACTATCACGCGTGTATGATAGCAGTTTCGTTTTGGCATCAATTTATACGCGAGAAATTTCAAACAAACTGATAGCTATCAAGCGCAGTCCTTTCATCTACAGTCGTGGATTGTGGATAGTGTGTGTTTTGTTCAATAATTCTGGAACTTTGCCGGTGAGTTTTTTTGTTCAGTTAATGTCAGCACCACTTTATACACTTCTTGTAGGACGTTGAAGTTAACTTACAAGTGCAAAAATTAAGCATCGATAACGATGTTTTTTTCAAAGAAAACAACGTGTCACTCCATAGGGATATTGTTTTGAGACCTTATTCGGGGTGGAATGGCATTGCCGAACGATCTTTCAGCTATCTCACCATTGAAAACGATGTCGACCAGATAATAGTTGATGCGACACTATCTAAAGTCTACAATAGTCAAAACTTTTTGACTCCATTGTTTGAGTTGGATTGTGGGGAGGGGTTTCAGAGTTGTGCTAGGAGGATGGCACAAGGTGAAGCCGCCCCAGTGATTTATCTTAGTGTGCTGGTTTCCAATGATCACTTGGACATTCCTTTAATTGTAACCATTAATTCCTTCAAGAAAAATCATTTTGCCAATTTCTCTACAACATCGCTATTTTTGAACCCCAATAAAAAAGTGCCTGCTCTCCAAACCATTCTCGTCTACGATGCGAATTTGATTGAGGTAATTGTGACACAAGTGATCTTCAGATATTTTAACATAGGCTGATTTTTTAACTCTAACTTATGGTGATAAATTTCTTCAACTAATTATCCCTTCGTTATTTCACGGCGATCTACTTTCGCATTATGACGATTGGCCATTTTTATTTATGTGGCAAGTCACTCCAAACACTTTTCCCAGTCAAATTCTCAATGAAAACCCCAACTTTTCCGCGGCAAAGAACACCTTACAAATTGTTGGCATGTGTCATAATGTGAGTGTTGTCTTTTGTAACTTTTTTGTAGTTCTACTTAGACCCATCCACTTGTCGTGGTTTTTGCTAAAAAGTTGGTTGAGGATCTTACGGGGAAACTCATCGTTAAGTTGGAGTTGATGAATGGGCGCACTTCTAATGACCAACAAGGTTCACCATCAATTGACAACTATGAATCAACAACGGTGCTAAGTTTTGAACAAAACTCACCAACTTCCATTTGTAATTTAACCCAAACTCTGAAAATCAAATTGGACGAGCCCCTCTCTCAGGCCCTTAAAAATGCTGTACATGTGCGACTGCTGATCAATGAGTTTGTGGTTGTGGATCGACATTTGACAGACGAAATGAAAAGTTACACATCAAGAAACATTCCAATATTTAAAATGGAGGATGACTTATTGATGATCTTGAGCAATGTTGTCGTTAATAAGGATGATGAAGGTAATCAACCTCGTACACACACACACACACAAATCTATATATTTACGCACTCATTCAAGATAACTCTGACGTTATAAAACCTATCACTGCTGTCAAAAATCACTTCGACACATGGAAAGTCGGAGTTATTGTAGGCTCGTCCTGTTTATTCGTCGGTGTTATTGCTATTGCCATAATATATCGCTGTAAAAGGTAGTTGGTGGGTGTTTTTCTGAACTAAAGCGCATTCTAGAAACTACAAGAAATTACCCAAGATCTACTCGGCTAGTCATCATCAACTTGACAATTCTGCCTACTACTTGTGATCAATCTCTCTACCTTACACTCGTTACTATATTCTAGTCAATTTATTGATAGCTATACATATATCTATAATCTGTTTGAGTTTTTCAATATTTCCAAATGTAATTACTCTAATATACAGTTTGTGACGACCACATTAATCCTTCTAATGACATTGGTATTAAAAGCAATTATTTTATTTGCAGCGACTATTTATATTCAAATATGTATGATACTTGAAAGTTGGTATCTTGATGTACCCCGTTGTGAATGGGTGTTCTATGTTTCACGAGTATCAACATTTTTGATGCCTAATATTCTAATCGTTATCAGGCTATTAACATTCAAATCTGATTTTGTTTGCAAACTCGTAATCGATTAGAAAGGAAGTTTGATGAGAGAAACTCTTTCTTTGATAATAATCGTCTTGTTCGTTTTCAAGTAGGCTACTGATTAGGATTGAAATGATAATAGAGTTTAGCTCAAGCTCCTGCGAGTTCTCCACTC
Source organism: Merluccius productus (assembly GCA_027122695.1). Lineage (NCBI taxonomy): Eukaryota > Metazoa > Chordata > Actinopteri > Gadiformes > Merlucciidae > Merluccius > Merluccius productus. The sequence continues at coordinate 1,744 of JAOPJI010070060.1, read as the reverse complement.
ATGAAAAGTTCCTTATCAATGAGAGACTCATTGTATACAGGGAAAACTCCTTCCTTGACGTGACCGATGAACACTATGTGGTTGTGGCGTTTGTCAACAACACCAAAGCATGCGAGTATGAGACTTTAAGGGAAGTGAGCATTAAGGAAAAGAAAAACCGACTACTATCGCCAATTTTAGAAAATAAACTCATTGCAATCAACATCAGCGGCAAAATAAAACAGAGAGATTTGAGCTCACACTTTTACAGTTCTTTGAATTCTGGCCAACTTGGACATGAGTCACCTGTACTTCCTATCAACACTGATTCTGATACCACTTTTTACAATCCAATACTTATGTTGGCCAACGTAGATTATAAAATACTTTTCAAGTTAAGCGATTCGTGTGTTGCGTTTGGCACTCATTTTAACGTCAATATCAATGATGAACTCCACGGGCTGGGGGAAATAAAAAGCTACATAGGCAAAAACTCAGAGTTGTATTATAGCAAATGCACGGTGGACACTGTTACATCTATATTCCACATAAAAAATGCTAGTCGACACTCTCGACTGTCACCATGTCCTTTGCTGGACTCCTTATTGCCACAGGTAATAACTTTATTTCCATATATACCATAAAAATCGTTAGATTGCCGAAGAAGTCGTTGTTGTAATATGTTGTTTAATTAACCGCTCAATTCCACGTACTATAGTCAACAGAAGAGGAAGAAGGCGAACCAACCATTCCTCCTCCTAAAATCTCACCAACCGAAGGTAGAGTCTGTTTATTATCAAATAGTTTTCCTGTTCCCACGACCACGAATACTCTGGCTTATGTATTTTTGACCACTTTATTGGTTTAATTTCCCAATAGGGATTTCTGGTCAATTTTCTCTTTTATTTCAATAGAAACTCAAAAGGTGGCACCCTTTCAAGAATCAGCATAAGAAGCAGTGTTCTAAGGGAGGACAATAACGACGACGAACCTTCAATGTTAAACCACACACACTTGATCAATTCTTCCGTCACTTATCACAATCTCATGTTTTTCACAAGAACAATGGTAACTTTATATTGTGCGGCTCAATTCTCTGGGTCCTTTTCGACTCGACCAAGTTTAACTCCGTCCATTATTTTTTTTGCCATTTTAAATACGTTTATTAGTTTATTTAACAGAATTTGAGATCTTTAAAGTTAATCACAACTTCTAAATTCGTAGTAAAGGTGTTTATTCCCCAGTTTTAAATAAGTGAACGAATATTCTTCTTTCTCTGTGTAAGGGGCATTAAAAATGTAGACGTTACAATGCCACCAACATGCTGAAAACATGTTAAAATTTATCACAGACTTCTTAATACGTGTAATATGTTTAAGAGGATTATTTGTACGTTTATTTAGAGCAAATGAAATCACCCACAAAATATTTAACTAAAATTATAGCACTGAACAACCATTTTATTAAACTTATGTGTCAATTTGTTTGTACTAATGAATAATCGAAGGTCTGATTATTTTGGGGGATGATGTGCATCATCAATTTTAATGTTTTTTTAGACGCTCCAATTCTTCTCGTGTACTTATTGTTTTGTTAGGCATTCATGATTAGGTTGGGGGTCGAACTGCCTGCTTAAATCTTCAATTTGTCTACTAAAGTTTTACATTCATAGATGTTGATAAATGCATCAGCAATATTTCAATTTCCTTTATTTATATTATTACTAGATGTTGATAAATGCGTTAGCAATATTTCAATTTCCTTT
>JAOPJI010070043.1:0-10649 GCA_027122695.1 Merluccius productus | reverse complement strand
TGTGTGTGTGTGTGTGTGTGTGTGTGTGTGTGTGTGTGTGTGTGTGTGTGTGTGTGTGTGTGTGTGTGTGTGGATGAATACAACAAAACAACAAAACGTCTAGTACAGCACAGACAACATATCGATACTTACACTTTATTAATCTTGTAGGATTCCAGTTAAGTACTGGGTAGTGAATGCCCAGTGCAGCTTTTTTAGGTTGTCCCGGAGCCATAGAAAGACAGAGTTGCGTCAATGGAGGGTCAAAACCTCGATGATCACATAGTTCATGTAGCTTCAGATAGTTCCAAGCGTGTCATTTGAATGAGTGGAAATTGCACATCACTTTGCTGATTTACCACGAAACAGCGACTACGAGTAAACATAATGCAAATTGATTGAGCATTGAAAACTGACCTGCTTGTACATATTTAATATTTATATAATTAAGGTATAATTAAACTAGCTAAATTAGAAGATTAGAGTGACATGTTGAATGGCTAGCCAATGTGCTGCTCAAGCTTCTAGTAGTCAGAATAAAATACCAGAAGGTACGAATTGAATATCAATCCATCCAGACCGAGACATAGCCTCTCCAAGGACTCTGAATCCAACAACAACGGTAATGTGCAGCAAACATGATGTTCAATGTGTTGCCATTGAAAGCTACTTGTGGGCAGTCTATTTAATTTATGACCTCCAGTGTAAAAGTATCCCACTGACTACAACAATGTAAACATAATTTCAAGTTTCAAAAGGTAGGGCCCTAATTTAGGTGCATCAATCAATGCACATGGAGAACATGAGTACATACAAAGATGTACCCCATTTACTCAGTCTATGATGAGCTGGTTTGCTATAACATAAAGGAATATACAAGGTGACACAGGGGTTATAGAAAAGGCCAAGTCTTATAACAGGTAACATGAGTGAACATGTTACCTGTTAGGTAAGAGTTACCCACCTTATTCATGGAAACATGACGAGAATAAGTACCCACCTTACATGAGTAGACTAGGGGTGTAATGGCACCTAAAAGCATGCTCACCAGATCCAAAATCAATACTTCATCTGTACACCTTTAGTAAGTTCTTACTAGGTGTGTGACTTACTGGGCTGTGGATGCTATTTGTCATGTCACGCAAAGTTTGTTAATTCTGTTGAGCACTTTCATGTTAAGTTAAAATCACTCATGTCTAGTCTTGTCGTTCACTTCCTGTTTTATTTTGTACTTCACCTTTCCCTCTCGTTTCAGGCACTTAACTTCCTTCCCTTTATGATTTTCCCTCCACTGTGATTGCCTCCTCGGTTCCTGATTCATTTCACCTGTGTTCCCCTCCCTCATGTATAAATAGCCCTTGTTTCCCTTTGTCTCATGTCAGTTCGTCTTGCGTCCCTAGAGTATTGCCAAGCGTCAGGAATGACCAGTTTTTGTGTCTAGATACTTTCCGCATTTTGTTATAGTTTTGTAACCTCCTTAGTGAGCGCTTTTTGTTATAGTTTTGTATCCTCCATGAGAGCGTCTTTTGTTGCCCTTTTCTAGCAAAACGTTTTTTTGTTAAAACATACTGCCATCTTCTGAGTTTTGCTTCTGAGTCCCTGTCCCTGAGTCAAAGCGTGACAGGTTATTTCTTCTGACACAAAACCATAGACCAGAAAAGCAGTTTCTTGTCCAATAAAAAGCGATCAAGATCCATTGTTCAAATTCCCATTTTACTATAGGCCTATAGTTGTTTATAAATTATAAAACTTTGAATGTGCGTAGCCTATTATAGCATATGAGCTGCCAAAAAGTAAACGGGTGAATTTATTTTGTTTATTTTTCTTCTACCTGCTAAACATACATAACTGATCTTTCGGACATGTATCAGAAGTAATGGCCTTGTCATTGTGTGATTGTGTACAGGTGACCATACCGGTTTGTAGCCTGCGTTTGTAGCCTGCAACACCTGCGTTCACATCCCATTTCTGCCAAACGGCATTGGGCCCCTTGTTATCAAAGACAACACTGTTACGAAAATAACTACATATAGCAACAGGCTGTAATATCTTCACATAGCCACAAGTCAAACACAACCAAAACATATATATTTTGCACCTCTAACCTGCCCACAAGAGGCGGAGCAGGGCGCTCAACACTAGCCAATCAGGGTAGCCTCTATCACGCGTCATGGAGGCCACGCCTCCCGGATGCTTCTGCGCGTAGACCGGAAAGACAAGCAGAACTCGGAGGCCTCCTAAGGGAGAGGAGCTGATGGGTTCTCCGCGCGTGTAATGATACAATTCTCTCCATTTGCTTCATAGATAATAGACTTAGAGCTAAACAAATAAAGTGAGTTAAAAGCGATCCTGTGTTGGCGGCCTTCTTCCTCGGATTTCACAACACGGTCACCCGTGCGATGGGCTCTGCAAACTCTGTTGTTAAAAAAGTGGATGATGACCCAGAAACTGTCAGGTTATCCTTGTCTGATTTTCCTTTGTCTGTCTCTCACGGTGACTTGGTGAGAGAGCAGCAGGTGGACCCTTCTCTGAAGCCGCTGTTTGAGGGGGCTCTCCCTGCTGCTGGTGTGAGGGACAGTGTGCATGCATACTTCATTCATGATGAGGTTCTGGTGAGAAAGTGGGTGCCACATGGTCCTGATTTTGTTGGAGATTCTATTTTCCAGATTGTCGTGCCTTCCAAATTTCATAGTTTGGTTTTGCAAGTGTCACAGGACAAGTGTGGACATATGGGTGTCCTTAAAACATATGATCGCATTTTGTGTCATTTTTTTTGGCCTTGTTTAAAGAGAGATGTTGCATCGTATATTAAAACTTGTCATACGTGTCAGTTGACCGGAAAACCGAATCAGAGCATAAAGCCAGTTCCTCTCTGCCCAATTCTGGCAATTGGTCAACCGTTTGAGCATCTCATTATTGACTGTGTTGGTCCCCTCCCTCGTTCTCGTGCAATCTATCTGTTGACAGTGATGTGTCAGAACACTAGGTATCCGGCAGCATACCCATTACGCACCATCACCACTAAGTCGGTAGTGCGTGCCCTGACTCAGTTCATCTCCATATTTGGAATCCCCAAAGTCATTCAATCAGACCAAGGTTCTAACTTTTCTTCTCATCTGTTTGCACAGGTTCTGAAACAACTCCGGGTGAAACGCGTCAGCCTACCACGCGCAGAGTCAAGGAGCTCTTGAGGGGTTCCACGCCACGTTGAAGTCTTTACTCCATGCGTACTGTACTCAGTTAGATGGAGACTGGGAAGAGGGGTTACCGTGGTTGATGCTGGGGGCTAGGGAGAGGCTTTAGCCCAAATGATCTGGTGTTTGGACACACAGTGCGTGGCCCTTTGGCTGTCTTGCAGGACGATTGGAAGAATTCTGAGCCACCTAAAAACTTGCTGCATTATGTAAATTGTTCAGGAATAGGCTATATGCTGCTGGAGAGCTGGCAAAAGAGAAACTTGCAGGCGCCCAACATAAAATGAAGCGTCTTTATGACCGTCGATCCGAACAACGCAAGTTTTCCCCGGGTGATCAAGTTCTCGCTCTACTGCCTTTGGTCGGTTCCCCCTTTCAGGCTAAATTTACTGGTCCACATACAGTTGTTAAGAAAGTTTCAGACCAAAATTATTTGATTGCCACGCCTTTGCGTAGGAAACCTAACCAACTCTGTCATATGAATTTACTGAAGACTTATTATGATCGTGTGTCCTCTCCACTATGCCCCCGTCCGGCATGTTATACAAGGCTAATACAGTCCTTGTTGGCTCCATCCCTGATGCGGTGGCAGAGCTTGAGGAGGATGGGTTGTCCACTCCTGACCAATCCCTGTTAAATGGGAGGTTGAAGAATTCGGAATCACTTTGTAACCTTGACAGCTCGTTACGCCATTTGGGGGAGGTTGAACGCACTCAGCTTATAACCCTTATCCATAATTACCCATCTCTTTTTGGTGATACTCTTTCATGTACAACTTTAATCGAACATGATATTGATGTAGGTGATGCAAGGCCCATTCGTCAACGTTTCTATAGGGTGAATCCAGAAAAACGTAAGCAGCTGGACTCGGAAATAAAATATATGCTCAAAAATAACATTCCAGTTCCGTCATCGTCATCTCCATGTTTGACGGTTCCAAAACCGGATGATACACCAAGATTTTGCACAGACCTGCATAAGGTTAATAACGTGACAAAGCCAGCTTCATACCCACTTCCACATATGGATGATTGCATAGACCAAGTTTCCTCTGCAACGTTTATTTCAAAATTTGATATGTTGAAAGGATATTGGCAGGTGCCATTGTCCGAGAGGGCTCGAGAAATAACTGTTTTCATAACTCCATCCGGCCTTTATTCCTACACGGTGATGCCGTTTGGTTTGAGAAACGCACCAGCCACTTTTCAGCGTTTAATGAACATGGTTGTGCGTGACCTGGAGGGCTGTGCAGTGTATTTAGATGACGTGGTCATCTACTCTGACGACTGGGAAACTCACTTGCAGTGTATCGATGCTTCATTCGGCCGATTGGCTGATGCGTGCCTCACAGTCAATCTTGCGAAATGCGAGTTTGCAAAGGCGTCGGTGACCTACCTCGGACGATTGGTCGGACATGGGACAGTGTCGCTGTTGCGTGCCAAAGTAGAGGCAATAGACATGTACCAAAGACCCACAACAAAAAAAGAGCTGCAGCGATTTTTGGGCCTTGTAGGTTATTACCGCAGTTTCTGCAGGAATTTTTCCACCGTCGTCACAACTCTCACTAATTTGTTGAGAGGCGATGCTAAATACATCTGGAGTGATGTCTGTCAGCAGGCTTTTGAAAATGTGAAGTCCCTTCTCTGTGCTGCTGCAGTGTTGGCTGCTCCTCATATGGATGAGCTATTTAAGCTCCAGGTAGACGCTAGTCAGGTGGGCGCAGGGGCTGTGCTCCTCCAGGCAGATGCGCTTGGCATCGACAAACCAGTTAGCTTCTTCTCAAAGAAATGTAATAAGCATCAACTGAAGTACTCCGTCATCGAAAAGGAGGCTCTCGCCTTGGTCTGGGCTTTAGTTGATGTGTACATTATGTCTGGCCTTGCTCCTTTGATCGTGTATACAGACCATAACCCCCTGACTTTCCTTAATTCGCTTAAGTGTCCGAATCAAAGACTTGTGCGCTGGTCTTTATTTTTGCAGTCATATACTTTGGACATACGTCATATTAGAGGGAAGGACAATGTAGTGGCGGATACGTTGTCCCGAGCATCCTGCTAATAGCCTAATGTTGATAGCGCTGTACATGTTATCTCCCTTCTTTTTTACTCTCCTTCTCCTCTTAAATCGCTTCGCAGGATCCTGTTGCTGAGGTTGGAGGAGTGGCTGGGTGCAGGCATGCAGCAACTAGTCAACAGTTTTGACTGGATCACCACATTTTTTTTAATGAGAAATATTGAACGTTATGATTACTAGAGTTCCATTGTAACCCTTTTTCTATGGAGGGGGGTGTGACGGCCCTCTAACTGTCTGTGTGTAACTTCTCCTTTAAGGTGGTTCCGGGTGGGTGGAGCTGGACAATCAACTCAATCAGTGTGTGGCAGATATAAGGCTCACCAGTCTGCCCATGGCTCTCCCCCCTCTCCAGACCTCAGTTGACTTTCGTTAACCCATTATTTTTGGTTGCCGTTTTGTTTATCAATTAATTATGATTACTTTTTCATTCAAACCTTGGGGTGTCTCCGTATTTGTTGTGGCCAAGAGCCGGGCCGTGAGAAATTGGGGGCTCGTCCGTTTGAATCAAGTCGTGGTAAGCATTTGTTGTTGAAACTCTTAAAGTCGGTTCTTTTAATTGTATGGCTCCCAGGTGCCTTGATTGGTATGGGGCACACTTGATTGCTTATGTGTACCCCCTGTGATGTTCCTTTGTTGAAGGAAAGGAGGTGTCACTTGTTGTAAATTAACTGACTTCTGGTGGCTAAGAGACTGTAGCAAAGTGCACCGATGTGTGTTGTGTTAAAGCCATGATTGGCGTTTGTGTAGACACACTGAGGTTTGTTAAGTTTAAATATAATTGTTAAACTTAGTCTATTTTGTCCTCTGTTTGGTGTCTGGATGAGAGATGGGGAGCATTTGTTTTGTACAGCCTTCATATAGTGTTCATTTGTGCTTGTTATGTAGCCTGGGGCAAGACGCAGCACTTGGACTCACCGTTGTACACTCAAAATTGCGGGGCTTCCATGTAGGTTTATGGCTTCATCCCTTTGGGTGTTGCTGAGCGCTGCCAGTAGTGTTGTGGTGACCGCGGTTAGCAGCAGTTGTGCTGGTCTTCTTTTTCACCCATGGGCATCAGTGCATAAATACCCGCTGCCAGTAGCCACATGAAGACTAGGGTTGAGCTTAGTCAGATAGATTTTGGTATAGCTAGTCAGCTAGAGGGAACGCACCGTCTACGAGGTGGTTAAGTGCCTCTAGTGTGCAGTGGAGGTGTCACTTGGTCTGCACTCTTGTGTCCATATACATTCTGCACTGGTTGTGAAGCTGTTCAGTCTGAGTCATGGCTTGCATAGAAACGTTTTTTGAAGCTCCTTCTGAGCAGTTACTGGAACGATTTACTAAGGCTCAATTATTACAAATCGCCGAGCATTATGGCATTTCAATAACTGAAAAGAAAAAACAGGATGTTAAAGAATGTCTAATAGCAAATCTTGAAAAAGGTGACATTTTGCAAAGGTGCGCACAGGTCTTCTCTCCCGGTGTTGTAAAGGGGCTGCCTCCGCTTGTGTCGACAGTCCCTGGGTTAACATTTGACCAACAAAAAGAGCTGATGTTGATACAATTGGAACATGAAAAAATTAAAATAGATAGGGAATTGGCACTTGAAAGAACGAAAATGGATAAGGATTTGGCACTTGAAAAAATTTAAATGGAAAAGTTAAAGCAACAAAAATAAATGGGGTTGCTAAGACAAAAGCTGGATTTGATTAGTGCGGGTAAACTCTCTGGTGATTCTGTGTTTGATGGGGATAGTTCACTTGATTCTGGTGGTGCGTCCTCACGTCCTTTTGATATTATTCGTAACCTGAGCCTTTTGCCCAAATTCAATGAAAGAGACCCAGATACATTTTTTTCTTTGTTTGAGCGTATTGCGGATACACAGTGTTGGCCCGTCACCGAGCGAATGTTGATGTTGCAGTGTGCTTTCACAGGAAAGGCTCAGGAGGCATACGCAGCACTGGGTAACACTGATAGCCAAAAGTTAAGGCTGCTGTGCTAAAGGTATACGAGTTGGTGCCAGAGGCATACCGTCAGCACTTCAGAAATTGGAGAAGAGGGAAGACAGTCACATTTAGAATTTGCACGCGACTTGGTGTTGCACTTTAATCGCTGGTGCACTGCCTCAGAGGTAGACAACTTTGAAAGTTTGTGCGACCTGATATTGCTTGAGCAGTTTAAGACTGCAGTTCCACAACAGATTGCCACATACATCGGTGAAAAAGAGGTGAAAACAGTCGCTGAAGCTGCTGCGCTAGCAGACGACTACACCTTGATGCACAAGGTTACATTTGGAGAACCTCGCCTTATGTTGCTGACTCTGGGTTCAGGAGAAATATTCCTTTGTTTGATATGCAGCCTGCTGCTGGTATAGGTAGAGTCGTCGGGTCAGTATATAGGAGTGATCATAGTGCACGGGAGGTTGACAAAGTCTGTAACTATTGTCATAAAAAAGGACATTGGAAGTCTGAGTGTTATGCACTCAGGCCAAGAAGCGGATCGAGTGGAGCCCAGAACAGTTCGGAAATGCAAGGGGCCGGTCTCACCGCGCCTGTGGTGAAACGGGTCAGTTCTGTCACCCCAGAATCTGAACCATCACCCCATGCGGCTGCGTTCATATGTAAAAACGACCGCTGCATAATCAATATCGCTAATCATATCAGCATTGGCCCATAGTAGATTATGAATGTCGGTATTGGCCAAGAGATTTCATTTGGTTGCGTCCCAATAAGACGTAACGGCGTTGCTCCGCTAAATTAGACACGGCTCATCATGTCTCTTCTCCTGCGTGTCATCGGTCACATGTGTGTTTATTTGTGTATTTGTTTATTTAATGTGTTGACGTGCTCTGCTCTGGTCTCAGCAGTGGGATGGGCGCCCGTGACAAGTCTCTCTACCTCACTTGAAGTTGAAGGACCTCCACCAGACGTCGAGACCGGAGCATTCCACGCATTAAAACAACGTCATCCATGTATCTCCACCAGTTCTGGGGTTTTTTTGCCCTTTTTTTTTTTTTTTTGCCCTTTTTTAACGTTTGTGTTTCCCATCTTTATTTTCCGAAGGATTTATGAAATCCCAAAGACTGCTACCGTTCCTCCAGCTGTTTGCCAAGCACTTAGACCGGACCGAAGCATGGGCTGATTTATCCCTGATCCGTGAACTTTCCAATATTTGTATTGTTTTCTTTGTTGTAATTTTTTTTTTTTTTTTTGGGGGGGGGGGGGGTTGGTGGCAGAGAGCTTTGAGCTCATGTCAACAAACTGGATGTGAAGACCAAAAAAAAAAGTTGTCTTCGTCGTGCTTTATTAAGATGTGTTTTATTTCCCCCCCCCTTTGTCCTCTCTATAAATCTGCTTTGCCAATTGCTGCCCCAGGTTGGGAGATAAAATGCTATAAGCATACTCAAAGCGGGGCCCTGGAAGCATAGGGGGCGCTGAAATTGTAGGGGCCCATGCTTAGAAAGCTAACCCAGGACATATTGAATACTGTCCACGTCACCAGGGGACGAATACACTTCAGCAGAGACTGAACTCTGGTCCCCCTGAATTATAGCAAAGCAAAAACAACCTTGACCATGGCAGTCTTCAAGGTATTTGTATGTCACCCCATCCAAAGGGCACCCGCATTTTCATTTCCTTCTCACCGAGTGACTGTAAATATCACCCAAATGGATCCTGGTTATTTGTGTATTTAGAAAACAGCCCCTTGCTGTTGTTTCCTCGCTTTTTTTTCCTCCTTGCTTTTTATTTTTCACTTTAATATTATTTTTTGCATTGCTTCTGTTTCATAGCATTTGTGTGGAGACTCAGTGAGGGAATACACACACTAAAACTCATGTTGAAACTGTGGTCACTGATCTCGCTTCTCTCTCACACGCTCTCTTTCTTTCTCTCTGTCTCTGTCTCTGTCTCTCTCTCTCGCTGTCTCTCTCTCGCTCTCTGTCTCTCTCTGTCTCTCTCTCTCTCTGAACCGGAGGAAGATTCACAAAGACTGTAAAATGCTCCAGCTCCACGCGTGCCTCACGTACGGGTGGAGCGCGTCGACCGAGAGACTTTCTCTCTCTCTCTAAACATGGCCTCAGGACGTGACTGATCTGTAGAGGTCAAAGGTTGAAACCTCTCCTTTAGCTCCGCCTCCTCTTGGTCTTAGTGACCACACCCACTTATAAATCCCCTCCCCCTTCCCTCTTTCAGTCACCCTTATTCCAAACACCGCTTGTACAGGTGATTAAAAAAAAAAAGAAAAAAAAAAAGTTGCTAAATGTGAAATATTACTAAAGAAAAAAAAGCATAACAGTGGGTTTTAAAAGTTTTTGACTAGTTTTATTAGGTGTTTTAGAATTGTGTTGAACTCATCTTTATCATTTTTTTGTGAAGAGAAAAAAGTAAGGCTTTTAATTTTTCAAGCTATTTTGTTTTTCCACCTGAGCAGGTTTTCACTGAGCTGTCATGGGGGTAGATATTTTCATTTTGTGTATAAACCTGCCAAATGTACTTCTTTATCTGTAAAGCCAGTAAGAGACCCCATTTTGTTTTGTAAAATATCTTGTTTTACAATACGGACATTCTATTTAATTTGGATATTTGGTTGCAGGTTTTACATCTATTTATAAGTGATATGAAGTTATGTTTTGGCTTATTCTTCATCAGGGTTCATTATTATTATTATTATTATTATTATTATTATTATTATTATGAATTAGATAAGATAACATGGTTATTTGAATAATAAATATTTTTACATCACTTGTTGGTGCATCCCGGTGTGCCAGCGATAGATCATTACCAGTCACAAACTTTTTTTTTCTATTTTCTTTTGTCTGTAATAAAATGTTTTAAGTGGAGAAATGAAAACTTTTGCCTCAAGTTATTTAAGGGCTTTTGCTTTGCATTAAGCCATAAAACAATGCATAACTTTTTGTTGTTTAAGATATTAACAAAAGGAGTACTACACCCACACAGCTAATTATTATTATTGTGAGAGGTAGGGCCTAATCTCATGTGAGACGGTCAATATATTTGAACTAATAACAAAACGAGATCGAGTGAATGGTGTCATATTTTTATAGTGTTTATAAAAAAAAAAATAGAGCAAAGAATGGTTTAGGCCAGCGTATTTGCATGCAATTAGGGTTCTGTTCTTTTATAGCACTTTGTCGTGCGCTTTGTCTATGAAAATATATAGGCTATCTACCGTTGATCTTCTGGAAAAGGTACCATGATGAAAAACAGTCGGAGTCAATTCTGTAGATGTTACACCATCCAAGTCTGAATATGAAGAATAGATCACTTCTCAGTTATGACAATTTCACAGCAGTATAAAAAATAAATAGAAATGGAATTTATCACCCCACCTCTCTCCCTCCATCCTCCACCTCTCTCCCTCTCTCTCTCGCTCTCTCTCGCTCTCTCTCTCCCTCTAGGT
>JAOPJI010070016.1:0-10653 GCA_027122695.1 Merluccius productus | reverse complement strand
AACTTATTCTGATGTACAGTGTCCTTGAGTGACCTGAAAGGCGCTTTTTTAAATAAAATTCATTATTATTATTATTATTATTATTATTATTATTATTATTAACACCCTAAGCATGAGAAGACTATCCAGGCCCTGCCTGTAATATATGCATGTCTAGGAGCGAATGGCTTTCAATGTGGCTGCCAAGTGCATGTCCCCTCCCTGTTGTACATTGGTTGGTTACACACAGGTACTGCATCCACCTCCTCTGCGTCCCCTAACCGCCGTCTAACGACGCTTTTCTTCTTCATCATCGTCATCGTCATCGTCATCATCATCATCATCATCATCAATCATTAGAACATAATGTATTACAATACAATCATTTGTGTTTCTATTATAGACATTATGTGTTTTATAATCACTTTTCATTCATTTTCCTTTTTAAACAGAGTTAAATAAAGCCCAGACCTGTACAGATAATGGTGTGATTTCTTCCACAAGCCACAAGCCGTACTTTCTCCGACTTCAACGCTGAAAAAAGTTAAATGTATATTATTAAACATTTGAATAGAAACTTCAACAATGTCCATCAAATAAAAAGGGGCTCTCTTCACTGTGAATGAAGTAACCAAATTGTTACTGCATTTTAGCAGAAACAACAGCGAACGGATTTGTTTCACTTTGTATGCCATGCAATGTGAAAGCCTGTCTGCAAACAAAGTAATAGCATTAGCTTGATTCTCTCTCTCCCTCTCTCTCTCTCTCCCCCCCCCCTCTCTCTCTCTCCCTCTCCCCCCCTATGTCTTGTGAGGGCCCCTCCTTCTCCCCTCTAGATAAATACAAGATTACAGACCCTACAGATTGGGATTACAGTAGCTGCAAATCTGGGGCTTTCCCATTCAGAGGAAACAAAGTCATCCATAATATGTTCCTCACGCAAGACAAAGCAACACAAAACTATTCCTATTGTAATTTGTTACAGTAATAGCTTTTTTTTTAAATGCTGTAAAATTCCTTCTTGTTGCAACAGTTTGCAAAAGCAACATTTACCATAACATAATCAGCCTTTTCGTGGTAAGACAAATAAACAATATATTTAAAAAAGCTGTTCCTATATCATCTTGGGCATATTCTAAAAAGTGAATAATTCAATGAAAAACAGTGAAATCTTAAATCTTAGCATACTCTGTTAGGTCCACAGAGGGAGAAAGGACAACGCTATTTTGAAAACCAACCTTTCACACAAGTGGGTTTGTTCACACTGGATTTGGACCCTAGACCCAGTTGGCCCCAGTTGTTACTGCCGAACACGAAGAGCTTCCCGTTTTCTGTGGAGACATGGATGACTGCGGTTACAACACATGCATTGTACTTCATTCACATCAATCCATTCACAAAGCCAATTCTACGACTTTCTCTAGGTGGTGGAATAAGAGTGGGATAACATATTCATGAATTAGTGAAGAGTAAAAGGGAGGCATTGCACTTCAGACAGTCTACAAACACCACAGGCCTTATTCTTATATATGAATTGCGAAAATGAATCAAAATGAGTCGGTTGAGCTTCAAGTATTTGTAGGATGTTCATCATTCAATAATCTCTCAGTTAAAAGGGTGAATTCAACTCATACCAGTGACTAATGCTGTGTGCTCATCTCCACAGGCGATGCTTTGAGGGACGTCGTTTTTTAGCCAGAATTTGCTGGGCATGTTGTCGGCAAATTTGCTCTTTCCAAATGTGAAGACTGCACCTGATTCTGTGAAATAGAAATATGTTGCAATGTAATAATGCACATGTTGCACACAGGGTTGGCAGTGACGATGAGCGACATATTGGACAACAGGCAGCAGCAATGCAACACAAATATGGCATCATCATTTATCCAACTCCATACCAAGCGTTTGGCCATCATTTAGCTTGAGTTTGGGGGGGGGGGGGCACAACTTTCTTAGGATAAGGAACTGCAAGACACACAGGCTTTTTTGTTTTTAAACCGATAAACCCCTTGAATTATGTCTGTATTTCATATTATGGTGATTTTGAACTGAGACACAATAGTGGAAAACGGTTACTGATGGCTGTAATGGATGTGAACCGCTAGTATCTAGCGGTTCACATGTATGTAGCGCACCTGGGAAAAACATGCAAGATGCGCGTAACATTAGGAGTCATTTATTCACTTTTGTCGATTCAAGAACAACTAAAAACACATTTCCATTGCTAAGCTGACAGGGTTAGTTACCAGGTATGTCGTCCTCCGTCTCCCCCGCCATCTCTCCTGCTTGTAATCCGCTTTGCTGCTGCTGCTGTCGTCGTGGGCGCGAGGGGCGAGTGTTTTGGTGTCCCCACAACCCGGAAGTAAACAAACACTCTCCTTGGCTACGGAGCCAACCACGTGATGAAACGTGAGCTCGAGACAACTACAAATAGCAGCTTTTCAAGAATATGTTACAATAATATGATAATTATTATTCGTAGTAGTTGAGTTGTAACAAAAATTATAATAGTACATAATGAGTATATCGTTAAAAGCATATAATAATAATAATCATAATCATAATCATAATAATCATAATAATCATAATCATAATAATTATTATTATAATTATTAGAATAATAATAATAACAATAATTGTGATCATCATCATCATCATCATCATCATCATCATCATCATCATCATCATATTCATCATATTCATAATATTCAGATTATTGTTATGCATACAGCTAATAATAATCATAATAATAATCACAATAATAATATGCATATTCATATTCATATTCACACTCATATTCCTATTAATAATATTCATATTCTTCTTCTTCATAATAAAAATAATCATCATCATAATCATAATCATAAGTAGACATTACATTATTTCTAATACAATTATTTATATTCTTCACACACAGATAGAATTATATGTAGTGGAAGCAGAATGGGTGTATTTTATTGTTGCTATATTTCAGAATCAAAGAATCAAAATGTGATTTAATGTACATGCCAATACAAAGAATTTGTCTTGGTATGTGTCCTAGATAGATATGTGTCTTGGTAGAAAGACATACAAAATGCAAAACTGAGTATGGTAAAATATAAATACAGTCGTATAATTTAATTTAAAAAATATATACATATATTTATAATATATTTATTGTTAATGAACTATTTGAACACAAAAGAGAAATGTACAAATTCAATTGCAATGACAAAAAAAAAATGTTAATTTAAAAAAAAAGGTTGAATATTTGCTTTGCTGCTTGTTGGTTTTTATCGTAGACTGCATACGGCTTTTATACTTTCATATGTCTGTATTGTAAAGGTTTGTCACAATGACGAACCCCAAATATTGACTTTGTTTCCACGCGGAACCTTTGAAACAGATGAGGCAGCCCGCCGGCGGTTTTAACCGCAAGGACAACAACAGGAACACGCCGGCTCCCTGACGCCTCCTCGCCCTCCGCTGTCCCAGGTCCAGGTCCAGGTAGTACATTATCCAGCTGAGCCCCCATGTGGGGACATGGTCCACTTGTTTTCTTTCAGAGAAAGAGAAAGGCATCCCTGGCCAAGTCATAAACCCGTTTAAAAAAAAAAAAGAAGGGTTGGGAGTGAGTCAAACTCCCCAAAAAACGCATGCCCTCCGTTTCACAAATCGTAAATGACGAGAAATACCTATTTTTCTCCCCCCCCCCACCCACCACCACCACCCCCGGAAAACCGCCCCCATTACAGATCACCAGAAAGGCTCAACCGCTGCGGTCCTGCTGCCTGGAAGGCGGTGATTATGCGGCCGGGACGGCGTCTGCAGCGCCGCTTTAACACATCTCAGGCCAGGCCTAGGGTTGCATTCCTGAGAGGTAAGTGATAAAAAAAAGATATAAAAAGATATAAAACAAAATTACACGGCTCTTGTTTTTGCTGGCAGCTTTGGGTAACAGACTCACAGTGCGTTGAGAACCTGTACACCTGCCTTGTCCCCCAGGTAGTCGGCCCTCATTGGATTATTATTATTATTATTATGGGTTGTGCTTCAGGAGGCCCCATGCACAGCTAAACACTTTCATACACTTAAAAAGTATTAGAATTACATTTATGATACTGTTGAACTCAAGTCTCCAAACCTGTGTACAATCTCAAACAGGCACTTCCTAGACGACGACAACATCATCATCATCATCATCATCATCATCGTCAACAACAACAACAACAGCGTAATAGTTTTAGTTCCCTGCCGCCACAATGGAGGAGCGCTGCCAAGCAGCTGGCGAGGTCTTGCTGGAGCAGCCGTGGCTTCCTGTTTGTATCAGCGGCTGCCAGCTCCTCGCCAAGGCCTGGTTTGGGGACACGGCCTACCACATCCTGCTGACCGACATGCGGTGCGTCTGGGAGGAGACCATGCACGCTTCGGCCATCCAGAACAGGGCGCAGGTAGGCTCTCGGTTTGTGGACTTAGCGAGGTGTCGCTGTTCACTATTTACATGTCGTTATTTTGTATATAAATTATGAATACCAATGATAATGACAACAGCCTCAGTTTTCATACATCATTGATATCAGTTGTAATAATAGTAATATTTGAGTAATATACATTCACATCGGTTGAGGATTATTTGTGGGACAAACAACTACAATTACTCTCAAAGGGCTTTAGAGGCCCACTACACTGTTGCTAAGGCATTCAATTGGCGAGGAAAAAGGTCTCATAAAAAAAAGGATCACGTAGGAGGGATCCTTTCTTACATGGATGACTAGGGGGGCTGGTACGATTCGTCATACTTGACAACAATAAACTTAACTGTCAACTAAAAGCAAGGTTATGTGAGGTCATGAATAACAATGGAACAACAATAACTCATGATATTGGATTATTTTAATTTTAAATTGTAACAGCCCTCCATATATCTACGACAATGCCACTCATTTAAAGATTGATGAAGATGCACAACTCTGCACTAAAGTCCAAAACAGCATTGAAATCTGACTCCCCGCCCCCCCCCGCCCCTCTGTCTGCCCCAGGAGCTGAACAAGCGGCTCCGCGCCCCAGTGAAGGCCTTCTACTCCCACCTGCGGGAGGTGGCTCTGCCCTGCTTTTCAGGCCGGGGGGGAAAGGAGGAAGGCGAGGCCCAGGTCTCCCTCACGCACCGTGGGGATGGCGGCGGTGTCAGCATCAGGCTGAAGAGCGAGCTGGCGGGGCTGCCCTTCCACTGGGAGTTCCACTGCACCGCTCCGCCTGTCGACACGGTACGGCACCAACGTCCAAATTGACATTCGTTATATTTTGCCAAGAATGATTGCACAGCTTTTTCTGTAATGTCTTTTGTAAGTCGTAGCACGAATGGCTCGGTGCCCCAGTGTAATGTTACCATTATCGTACGTTACGTACTTCTAGTACAAAATAAATCCTCTTTACAGGGCAGTTATTTTAACGTTAAAGGTGCAGTGTTTTGCATCGCTCTAGAGCAGACAGGTTTTTAATTTTGAGTCATAATCGCTATCTTACTTGTGAACTATGACCTATAGTTTTACAGACTAAATAACTAAATACAATTTGTTAATCTATCAAGGAACCGTATCACTCGACACTTGGCTACTCGATGCTGATGTAGATGATGACATCATTTAAGGAGTACCTACTGGCACCTTACAGGCCACTGTAGCTTCTCCTATGTCCTTGGAGAAGGAGGGGTGAGGGGAGGTGAGGGTTTTTTTTAAGTTGGTTGCAATCTGCATTCTCACCACTAGATGCCACTAATTCCTACACACTTAGGGCTGAGGTGATATGCTTATCTCTCGATTCGATACTATCACGATACTTGGGTGACGATTCGATATGTATTGCAATTTTTCAGTATTGCGATTCGGTATTACAATTTATACGTTTATTATTCATGTAGAATTGCTGCATGGACGTCAATGGCTTTCGGATTCACTCATCGGAGTCAAACTTGGTTACAGCAGAGCTTCAGCCTAAAAGTTTCTGAAGACACACGGCTGCCGTAGTATGAGAGTAGGATACTTCCAATTATCACAAAGCAAAAAGGTGGTTTGAACAGGAAAAAACATTGCTACCTGTTGTAGGCTATTCATGTTTATTAAATTACCAACCCGCTTTTTGGTATCTCTTGGCCTCATTTAAACATTGAAATAACTTCTAAATAGCCTACGTTCATTATTAAAACCCTTCCAAAACCATTAATCCCCCGCTTGCCACCGCCTCTTATTTCTATGGCCACAACTGACTAGTGGGAGCACCACCATGGAAAACAAAATCCTGGGGAGAACCCTAGAAAATGTAATAAATATTATTATTATTATTATTATTATTATTATTATTATTATTATTATTATTATTATTATTATTATTAAAACCAGTTAATTTAAAGTCTGTCTCTGTCGCTCTTGCCGATTCTCACACTGGACGGCAGGTGTCTTTTTCATAAAAAATACACAAAGCATTCAAATCCTGAATTGATATTCGAATACCTACCGAACAAATGAATATTCGAATATTCGGGCTCAGCCCTAATGTAGTGTACTTCTTGTATGCATTTAATGTGAAAACAATAAACATACTGTTTAAAAAAATATATAGATTCAGGCATTACAAATCTTATAAAGAAACACAATATTATACACTGCACCTTTAAGTAACCATCCATACAATTGATGATAGTTTTTTTGGTTTGAAGGTGTGCAGTCAGCTGGTGCGCCCCCTGCTGGTGATGAGCCAGCTACTGCAGACCCAGGTGGACCAACTGGGGGCTCTGTTGGCCCGAAAGGACGCCGAGATCCAGGACTACAAGGAGAATGGAGCCACGCTCAGCAGAGGTACACACACACACACACACACACAGTTTTTCTTGGGAAAAACCCCAAATGGAAAAAAATATACCTTTCAACCCCCCTGCACATATAGATGCACAAATACAACACCCTAATATATTCTTACTTATCACCACTTCTTTTCCCTATTATTTTCCGATTCCCCCATTTAAAGCCCCCATTATTATTGAATATTGAATATTATTTTAATTATTATGATCTCTATTTCTGTATATAATTGCTTACACAACTCTGTATTCCCCTCCTCCATGGTTAAATATGATGTACTTTTGACTTGGTCGCTTTGAGAATGTGTGCATGTGTGTGTGCATGTGTGTTTGTTTATCCGTTTGTCAGTCAATTAGTCTAGTCAGTCTATTTGTCTGTTTGTCTGTCTGTCTTTTTGTCTGGTTGTTTATTATTATTAGTGTCATTATTTTTCCTACACCTTGGGTTTTTTCTTTTCTTTGTCTGTTCTGGGGGTGGCTTCACTGTAATTGTAAAATCACAAACTTCAATAAAAAAATTAAAAAAAAATTAAAAAAAGCTTTCACAAAGAAAAAAAGGGATATCCAATGAATCGCTGCCTGACTGGTCCGGGACCGCATGTTGAAACCTAGATGCATCGGCCATATCTGGGCTCCCCACTGCCAGAACAGACCAAATCGGCCGGGTTAACAGTCCCGACCAGGCCGCTTCCTCTTCGAAAGAGCCCGTGCCTCGTCAGCTGTGCGGAGATCATGGCCACGCCTCAAGCCCGCAAAGCGGAAGTGCATTCTGGATTTACGAGGCTGCTGGCCTGGTAAAAATGTGTGTCCTCTAAATTGCTGATATCTCGCCATAGGAACATTGCAAAAATGTAATAAGCAGCTGATTCTGAGACAGAACACCTGAGTTGCTGTCGTATGGGAATGAAACTTATATCTGATACTTATGGTTGAATCTACAGCCATTTTGAATTTGAACATACTCTCCTATTAAACCCCATTGTAACTACTGCAGCAATGTCTCCGTGTGATGCAGTAGCGCCTACAAAAATTGATTTCAGCCAGAGCAAAGTGAAATACTACACAATGGTAAAATAGGTCTTGGGGTGCGTAGTACATCACCAATAGTCACACAATCACACAATGTCAAAGTGTTTTAGGCTGTAGTTTCACTTTAATTTCATTATAATTGAATTACTTTTATTGGCTTTCTGTAGACCACATACAATTAAGACTTTACGATGAGTTTCAATGAAGTCATTTCAGGTTCACACATTCTCATGGCCCGGCCCCACCAGACGCAATGCAATCACGTGGCATCACGCCACGCCCTCTCTAGTTGCTACTTGTTGGAGTTGACAACGTCGTTGATGGAAGTGCTTAAAACCATAAAAAGAAATTCAAAATGAGTTGAAGTTCAACTTTTGCCCCACCCCTTCAATGCGCCTCAATCAGCATGATAGATGTACCAGCCAAAGTCTGTTTACCAACGCATTCGTATAGGGATCATTTTTACTGTTGGTCATGGTGCCACTTATTTTCATCCCCATAGCCATGACATGTTTGTGGCTAAATGTGTAAAATAATGGGGGTTGGGGAAAAATCGGTTCATGCGAGTATCGGGATACTCATCACAAAAAAAAGTAAGTAAATGTAATCTTAGTGGAAACATAATAGTACCGTCCTACAGAGGGCGCTAAAGTGTATTCACCTATATTTGATTTGCGTCAACTATGTTCTGTTCAGCCACTTTCATATAAAAAACCACGGCGGACACTGATGGACCCGTAGAACCCGAACCCCAACATTAATCCCATATGTATAACCGCACAAAATCGCACAAAAAATCGTAATATCGTATCTCAATTTGTACAGAATTGCACAACATATCGTATCGCCACTCAAAAATCGTTGTAATATCGTGTTACAACGATTTTCGTGAGGTCCCTGCCGATTCCCGCCCATATAAAAGAACACTAGCATGTTACCTACACTTGTGAAGTCCTCAAACGGTATTTATGGCTTTTTAGGACTTTTGATTCCCAATTTCTCTTTCCTCTCTCTCTTAGTACGCCTCCAGACGGAAGTCTTCGATGAGCAAACCTACAAAGACAACATTGTTGCACAGGTTGGCATTTGGCAAACGCTCTCTCACACACACCCGCATGCACACAAACACACACACACACACACACCCCTTGACCACATGCTATGTGTCACAGCCTCAAGCTTAACGCGTAACACGCACTGTTGCACACCAGTGCATTTGTCAGAATCTGCACCCACTTTCCTGTCTACTCCTTAACGCCTCCCCTTAATCCCCCACCGCTGATGGTTGTCATGCCACCCTGGCTTCTGATTGGACCATTTATTTTACCACTTTGTGTCCCCAAATGTTTTATGGAAGCAGGGAGTGAGGCAGGGACCACATAATAACATTCAGGAATCTCTCTCTCTCTATCTGTCTGTAAATCTCTCTCTCTATATATATCGGTATCCCTCTCTCTCACACACACACACTTTTTATGTCCGTGCTTTGAACCACAATGTGCTAGACTCTAAAAGGGTGGTGTGTGTGTGTGTGTGTGTGTGACTGTTTACAGTAAAGGTGTGGAATTTCTCAAACCTAGCTTTGTTGACCTCTGTCTCAGACCGTGTGTGTGTGTGTGCGCGCGTGTGTGTAACTGATTGACTGCATACATGATGGTATTTCAAAACCACCTGTGGAATGTTCTAGGTGTGTCTGCCCTCCTCGGCGTTAGTCAAAGCACACCGGGGGCACACACACACACACACACACATACACACAGTAAGAAACATTGTCATGCACAGGTCACTTTTTATTGTTCATATGGGGGGGGGGACCGGCTGCTGTTCCTGTCGTCTTGTTAAATTTTCCTCTTTTCAAATAAACTAATGGCAAACGCATACAAAGAAAGGCTTTTTTTACATTTTCTTTGAGTGTTATCAATATAGAAGATGTCTGTTGGTATAACAAAAGGTACGCAGAACATATGGTATTGTAGGCAGCCTACCCTGCCCACCCATGTTTCCACTATGAGCGGACAGCTTGACCTTCTACCGAGGCCTCATTGAGATTTCCATTTAGCTCCTGATCCCAACTGATATTGCGCAATACGGTCTAGGGTCTCCCATGAAGATCAAAGTGCAATTTATTTTCTATATATATAGAGAGATATAATACATTTCTTTTTTTCTCCCCTCTCTCCTTTTCTCCTCTCTGCTTGTTCCTATTTCTTTTTATTTTCTTCATCCACTCCTCCTCTCCTTATCCTTCTCCCTTTTTTTTTTTTCTCCTGAGAGTGGCAAATTCCACCGTGCTTTGACGAGGGCGCTTTCGAACCAAAGTCCGAACTGAAATAAAATGTGTCTGGGAAAAAAGTGTGTGTGTGTGTGTGTGTATGTGTGTATGCGCACGTGCCCCACAATAAAAAAAACAAGAATTGGGCCAAAGTGAATGGCGATCTCCAGGTTCTAATGATGCTAAACGTACGGCGTCCATCTTTTTCACTCGCCATTAGAAAATAAAAACAAATCGACAATATAAGCATTTACATAACATGACTTGACCCGTCCGCCCCCCTCTTCCCCTCTGCTTTTTGGCTTCCAGTTCCAGACCACCAGGTGGGTTTGGTTTTCCATCTCTTGTCGAGCCCCCCCCCCCCCCCATAAACAACAACATCCAGGCCTCACGGTCTTTCAGCGCGGTCCCCATGTGCCCCTTGTGCGTCACCAACCAAACCGCCATTCCCCCCCCCCCCCTCCCCCCCCCTCCCCCCCCCCACCCCGCCCCCCCCCCCCCACCCCCCCCCCCCCCCCCCCCCCCCCCCCCCCCCCCC
>JAOPJI010070010.1:0-10653 GCA_027122695.1 Merluccius productus | reverse complement strand
TTGCTCAAGGGCAACTCGGCAGCGCCCAGGAGGTGAACTGGCACCTCTCCAGCCACCAGTCCACGCTCCATACTGTGATCCGTGCTGGACTTGAACCGGCGACCCTCCGGTTGCCAAGCCAAGTCCTCTACGGACTGAGCTACTGCCGCCCCATATATGGTTATTTTCAGCCAACCATATGCATATTTTCAAGTGGATTTTATTTACATGTTTATAAAAAGTACTGTCCTGTCAGAGTTCATGAACAGACTGAACAGGTTTTGGCTGAGCTGTTGAATTTGATATGTTCAGCTGTGGAAATCTTGTGGAAGTCTTATTACTCGGTCTACTGTTCAGTTTCTAACAGGAGAATCAATAAACCTTGGTCAATTAAAGTCAAGACCGAGTAGCTTATTTTAAAATTGACAACAGCAGTTGTGTCTGTTCTGTCGACAGTAACTTTAGGTACTGGGCGCTGCGCAGTCTGTTGGTAAACTATGACTAGACAGTGGGCTACTCTTAAAGTGACAGCAGATCTATACAGGGAAATATATTGACTTAAATCCACTTCAAAACATGACAGTGCAGATCTGAAAATAAGCATAATGGTAATGGGTGGGAGAGAAATCTGGTTACTGAACAACTGCAGGTAAGATCAGGTTTTTAGAGTCTCAGTGTAAGAGATAACACCTCTGTACTCACAGCAGGAGATAACCTGGTTACTAAAGTGCCGTGTAAATACAGTCAGTGGTTGTGCTTGTGCTATTTGTTTTCTGTTGCAGACAGCTCGACACTTCACGCATTAGCTTTTAATCCTTGAGATCCCCAGTTTATGCCAGTAAATCGAACTGATGCTGTAAAAACATGCTGTTTAAAAAAAAGAGGCTTTGAGGACATTACTTGATGAAATTACACATTTGATCTAATTAAGGCTGATTGGTAACTGAATAATCTTTTACATCATTTTTTGTCTGTCTTTCTTTCTTAGAAACCTCAAAGAGGAGTTGGTAATTTGCGGAGGTCCACGCTATGGAAAAGACACTAATGGCCTTCATAGAATCTGGTAAAGTACCAGGAAAGTCTGAGTGTGTTGCCTGTATTAAGGCTTCACCAGAAGCACTTAAAAAGTAAGGAAGGAAGTTTTGTTCCTGATCTTTAATTTGAGTTGCACAGATTAAATACATTTACAGAATAAATTATATTTAATGCACATCTGAATCATCTGATAATTATCTGATTCATGAAAACACCTGCTGAGGTACAGGAAACGTGTTTATCACCTTTGTTATACTCAAACCTTTCAAATTAAAAGCCTGCAGCTTGTCATCAGTTTACTGTGTGAAACATCAGAGAAAATGTTCAAATGTTACAGAAGCTGAAAATAAATCACACTCCTTTTATTTTTGTCCCATTATTTTTAAGAGTTAATTATCTCGTTATCAGGTTAACAAGATTATTTACTGATGTCATGATATACAGATGTGATGCGTCTGATTTGAGTTGAAAACATCAGATTCATGTTGTTCCTCGGTGTGTTTCTGTCAGGTTGTAAAGTTCTATTGTCCAACTTTAAACTGCAAATAAACAATGTTCAGAACTGAATCTTATTGATGAGATGTTTGATGTCACAGTGAAGGTCCCAGAACCAGATCCACAACCAGACTGAGTCTCAGCTGGTCCCATAACTAGACTGAGTCTGAGCTGGTCTTCAGTCTGTTCAAATGGACACTTTTCTCCCACAATGCACTGCACAAAAAAAATGGGAAGGTCTGCTTGAAAACATGTTGAACGATGCATAAAAGTACTAATAAAAGTAGGCCTACCTGTTTATTTGCAACATGTGTTCAATCATACCAAGTAAAAGTGTAGCATTTAACAAAATATAAAAGTGAAATCATCTTGGTCAGCCTTTTGGCAAAGAATGTTAAATGTGGACGGTAGTGTGTTGTGTAAATAGATTGTATGGTGTTAAGGGTAACTGGGTGCTGCTGGGGTGGTGGGGTGAGGATAACATATTTAATGTTGAACCAATATGGCTGTTCAGATGGAGTTCTTATAGAGGCAATGTAAATTATCCATCATGTTTAATGGCATGTTTGCCCAGCAATTATATTTTACAATCAGAATCCGATCTGTTTTTGAAGAAAAATCTGGCATCTGCCAGTCTGAATTGTTAGTTTCAGTGTTTATGTAAACTTATATTAAGGTAAAATTACTGGTATCCGGGGGGGGGGGAATTCAGGTTTAAAATTTATGAAAGAGTTTTTTATGTTTCAAGTCATTGTCATGTTCACCTAAATTTATAATGCATTTAGCAGTTAAATTATGTCTCTAGACACTTCAGAAAGGATGGATCCCATCAGGCTGCTGCCAGTCAGTGGTCCTCACGATGTGATAAAACAGGTATGTGTGTGTGAATGAGTGCATGTGTGAGTGCGTGAGCGTGTGTGTGCATAAGTGTCTGTTGAATTTCAGTTCCAGCCGACTGTCTCAAGCAGCGGTACTCCACATCCAAGCGCATATGAGCCAGTGGATATCACAGCTTAAGTATGTACGGGTCTTCCTCTGGGAGCCCTGTTTAAATTTGCATGCCTGCAGAGAGCGTCATAACACATTCACATCACTCAGGCCAACAAGCTTAGAGGCCAGCTCCTGAGTAGAAACAACTGTAGTATGTGTGTGTGTTTCTATTTCTGTGAGCTCTGATGATGACCTTGTGTGGTCCAAAATGCTGGACCTCACAAAGATAATCGTGATAACCAATGAGAAAGTGGTTTTGTCACTTCCGTATGATAAATCCAGACACTTAACGACAATAACGGTGGGCCAGCCTTCAATTTCCTTGAACTTTAGTGACTGAAATACATTGAATATAGTTTACCCAAATGTTTTTGGTAGGTTGTGGCAGTGCACTACTACATATTTGATTTATTTATTTTGTCAAATTTATTTGTATTTATTATTTGTATATATTGAATATATGTTTAGTAGTTTTCGGTAGGTTGTAGAAGTGCACTAACGTTCCAACATAGTTGATCAAATTTATTTTGAACCATTTTATTTACTATATATTTATTATTTGTATATTATTTATTTAAATGTATATAGATTTATGTGTTATTTATTTATCTTTTTTTTTCAGTTTAATTATATTTAAAGTTCAAGAAAATCCACTGTTAAAAATACATATTTTCTTCAGCTCTTAAATATTGCTGTGTCAACTCGAACCGAACAACAGTAAAAGTGAACAAATGAGCCGCTAGTTTGGACCAAATCAACTAAACTTAGGTGTAAAAACCTAAAGTGCTTAAAGTGTCAGTGAACCCAAAATGTCAACCCAAAATCTTTTTCCTTTTTACATGGGAATATGTCTTAATCTATGCACTTTTGTCACTGTTACTCAAATAAAACCGTAATCTAGAGAAAACAGGTGTGAAATCCCATGTTTTTGCCAGTCTCCCCCAACCGGTTTCTTTTTGTCACGTCGAAGTACCTTGAAAGGTGTCCCTTCGATGTCAAGACGAAAGGACACTGTCGGCGAGGTGTGTGCATCAACTCTGGGCAGCGGTTGATGACTCATGTCCCTCACAGCGGGCGGAATTTGTCATTAAGTTAGCGATAACAAAGCCTACCCATTTAGAGGGATGATATGATTGGTCAATTTTACTGCCATTTGAAATTAGTCTCTAATTGAATTACTATTACTCGACCCTCTGTGAAATTATAGCGGGACTACCAATCAAAGAGCTGCAAGTCATCATATTTCTGATAAAGGGGCTTCTTTCATTTATTGAATGGGCAGGTTTGAAGGGTTTATTTACTCAGAACAACATTTGCTTAGATGTTGATTGTCAAATTATGAATTAATAAAATAAAATTAGGAGGGCCTAGAGGGCCCTGACGGTTCCCCTCTGGTCGTAACCATGGGGATAACAAATCCCCTCTCATTCCTAGAACTCTAAGCCGTTAAGTGTTCGAATTAGTCTAAGTGTTCGAATTAGTCTAAGTGTTCGAATTTGAGCGGAAACAGGAGGTTAACTTACACTTTAAAATCTTACTAGCTCTATCTTATGCAATGTACAGGTTCTAAAATGTAGGTTCTAAAATGTAGGAAGAATCTTTTTACTTAGTCACTACTAGAGCTGCAGCATATATAATTTCAGCATCAATATTATTATGTGCGCAAGTGCAATAGTGACATAATGTTGTTTTTCAATACAATAGTGTCAAAAAGCTAATTGTCCTACTTAAGATTCCCAACCTCTGCTGAAGTTAATCGCAGAATCAATTTTGGCACAGCATTGTTTTGATTTAGTTAACCATTTCAATCTTAATGCCAACCGTTCAAACTTAAAGTGAAAAAAAGGGAGTTACATCTGGGTCATCAAGTTTCAAACACATTTGTCTTTTTGTTGGTTTAGTAAATCATGTTTTTAAGTAGATTTCTATAGTAGTCAGACCTTAAGGTTTTTGAAGCTGCTCTAAGCAATTTTTGCACAGCAGCCAATGGCCACGCCATTTGAAATTTGATTTAGTTTTGAGTCCATACACTCATTCCTTCGCAGCTGAAGATTGCGCACAACTTTGCAGGCTCCTTGCACTTTGACGTTATAGTTACATCCAGGTGTTATATCCAGGCATTGCTAGCAGACATTGTAAAATCTTGTGTAGCTCTTCATGGTAACAACAACAACCATGAGGCAACTGTATCTCCCAGAGCCAAGCTGATTGGCCAGGGTGATTTTGCTGGGAGGGGAGGGCTCAGGGCACTGAGACAGCACTTGTAGTGTTTTGAAAAACTAAGTCCGGGGAATGAAAATAGGCCTATTTTGACCAACAGAACGCATTTAACGGCAGTTTTTTCATTTGTAGGCTTTTGTTAAAAAACTTGGAGACCATTAAAATATCGAAAATCGGTCGAACGTTCCTGTAATGTCACTCAAAATCCCTTGCATTGTCCTGCTGTAGGTTTTTCCTGGCACGTTTAGCACTGCTTTTAAGTTGACTGTAAACATAATGTAAACTAATCCTGTGGATGAGCGTGATGTTTATGTTTAACAACAAATACATGTAAATACCAAG
The DNA here is from genome assembly GCA_027122695.1 of Merluccius productus. NCBI lineage: Eukaryota > Metazoa > Chordata > Actinopteri > Gadiformes > Merlucciidae > Merluccius > Merluccius productus. Next base: position 5,592 of record JAOPJI010070010.1, on the reverse strand, counting down.
GCAACCGAGGCACCATACCGCGTAGCGTTACGCATTGCGAAGGCGGGAAAACCCGAGCAAAATAAGGTGGCGAGATTTGCAATCAGTTAATTATTATATTAAGGATTTACGCACGAGGGGAGATCATGTTCAGTGTTCATGTGGGATAACGTTGGATGAGTGAACGTGTTTAAAAAAAATCAGTTGAAAAGTTAAATTGTGTTTTTTATTTTAAGTGAAGATGTTTTTTTAACAAAAATATGCTTAAATGTATTCAACATATGTTTAAAAACACACAAAGGTGTTAAAATGTGTTTTAAAAAAATGTTAAAAACACAAGATGTAAAAATGTGTTTTAAAAAGATGTTAAAAACATAGGATGTAAAAATGTGTTTTAAAAAGATGTTAAAAACATATTACACAGATAAAGATGTTCAAAATGTTTAAAAAATATGTTTAAGAACATACAAACATGTCTAAGATGTTTAGAAAAATAAAGATGTGTATGACATGTATTGTATCCCACACTTTGAAAACCCCTGGTATAAAGCATTCCTCACAATGAATGAAAACCTGAAATGGACCGCACAAGTGGGTAAAAAACTGGTGAGGAACAAAATGTCTTTGTGTTTAATTGTTTATCTGATCTGTATGCTGCATGTTATTTTTCATTATGTAGGACAACTGGAAAGGGTAGTCCTCTCAAGTGACTAAAAACATAATGGACCCCACAAATACTAAATACAAGAATGTGTGCGTGTGTGTGTTTGTTTTTCTATCCTGATGGGGTCCATAACCTGACATATCACTCATGCCGTGGGGACCAATGCACCAATGCACAAGCATTGCAATCGGTAGCTATCCCAATTAACTATTCCCCAGTAGTGGGAATGGCGGATGGTGGAAAAACCGAAGTCAAGCCAATCTGATGACTACCTGTATCTGCGTACGCTACATTTTTGCATTGAGTAAACTACCTGAATAAACCTCATGTCGCGACTCGCCAGGCAATCCAGTCTGGCTACCAACCCAGTTTGCTTTTCTCAACACATACTAAAGATTTTGTATCTGCTTTCTTGTCTCCATTATAGACTAAATAAATGAATAAACTCATGGGTTTTCCTGGATGTTTTCTTCTACTCCCCCCTCCACCCCGACGGCAACCCCTGCTGCCGATACTTGTTTGTGTGAAGCAATACTCAGACTATGGTATTAATATGCAATGCACATTATTAAAATATATTTTGCCTGTTCCCAAATAAAATGATTACCTTTTCAGTGAAAGAAGCATGTGAACATGCTTCTTTCTTTCTTATTAAGTGTTGATAGTTTATTTCGCTGAGATTTCCAAACAAATGCACATCTTTTGTGTTGTTCTTTTGTGTTGTTTGTGGTTGCTAGGCTTTGAGGAAATGGAAAGCAATCCGGTTTTGTCTTTGCGACAGCAGCGCAGAAATTATAAATACCACTTTGAAACGCTAGGGTGGTAAAAGTTGTCTACAGCCCCTATAAAACACCAAACACAGGTAATGATGATGGGGCTCTGATTTACTTGCAGCTTCCAAGAGTATGGCAAGGTGTCAAACAAGTTTAGCTTGTCCCATATGACAAGCCTCCTAATAGTTTACTTCACCCTGGCCTTTATGCCCGTTATCTAACTATAAAAGAAGGAATCTCTGTCTGCCTCCTGCCTGCCTGTCCATCGATTATCTCAACAACCGTTCATCCGCTCGACTTCACACTCGGCGGGTGTATTGCTCATGGCCCAAGGAAGTGCCGTGTCGAGTGGGACGTTTTTCAGATGAGCGGCTTTCGAGAAATGTGGAGCCGTTTGGACCAGGGGAGGCAACCGTATCGTGTAGGGAATGTGAAGTTGACGTCACACCGTGTTGGATTTTGGGTAGTTAGTGTTGAGTGTGAAGTCGTGTCTGTGTCTAAGCGTGGAGTATGCTGTCCAAGGAAAGAGCGGGGTGTTGTACAGGGTGGGTACCTACCACGGGCAGTTCAAAACCAGTATGTCTCATATAAGTACAAATCTTTTGAGCAAATGTACCCTCTCAAATGATCCGAACTGAAGCCCACACTTTCTGAACGGCCACGCCCCCCAAATGGGCACTGCACTAGTGTTATAAATGTATCTAAATAATTTCTCCTAAAATCTACATAAGTTGCTTCCATAACCTGAAAAACTGATGGAAGCACACTGTGCTTAAATTCTGTGAGAAATACAGCTCAATATTATTATAATGAAACGAATACTTGAACAAATTATACATTTACATACGAAACAAATCAATACAGGATGTCAGTATTTAATTGATTTAGATTATAGAGTTGGAAATGTAAACAACAAAATGTATGCTTTTTAACTAACAAATGTAATGGTTTAGTTAGCTCACCATGACAGTTGGCTCCTTCATGCACACTCTCCCTCTCTCTCCCAATCTCTCTCTTTCTCACACACTCTTCTTCTCTCGGTGTGTCTATCTCTTTAATTTTCTCTTATGCTCGCTCCCCTTTATGCAAGCAGACCAGTTCATAGCAAACAGTGAACCAATTAGAAAGGGATAAGGGAGAGAGGGAAAGACAGAGAATTGTTGATGCAATTTTTAATGTCAATACACTATATCCATGTTAACTTTTTCGATATTTTGATACACTTATATCATACATAACAACACTATGTTCTTTAACTCTTCATGGACCTCATGTTCTGGAGAAATGTTAATACATGTGTCCTCTGTCTATGTTGTTGTTCTACGTTGTTTGTGTCAGAATAAGTTAAGCTGTCATTGTTCCAACACACAGAAAAAACAGCAAACATCATCCCAACCATACATTCACCGCTGTGTCATTAGCATGTACCTTTAATCCACACCCCAAGGGTTCATAAGCACAGGCTGCTCTTAAAACACAAGCAAGTAGGGAATGATTTGGTGTTGTAGGAAATAAGTCCTCTTTCGACAACTGCTCTGGAAGTTACAGATCATGTTTCATGTCCCTTTTCAATGTATTACAGTAACTAATTCTGCCAGTGCTTTATATGTAGTTTTTTCCCCATAGGAAATACGCCTAGATTGTGAGAGCAACATAGATATACACCCCTGAAAGTTCACACTCTAGTGTTGGTGATGACCCAGATGTACCACCCCTGAGAAGAATTGACAGCATATTTGTAAGTTTACATAATGAAAACTAGTGGGACACTTAACTTTTACAAGACAAAATAAACAAAGGATAATTCTGGTATTTTCTATATTTTTCTTTTTGTTAACAAATCTCATGTTTGGATCCAAACCAATGACTGATCAACTAACAAGTATTTTGTGTGTATCCAAAGTCTGATATATCTTGCTCATCTGTGCCATAGAACTCTGTTGTCCAAAAACTATTAAAAACATATTTGTTGACAAGAATAGAAATGTTGAAAATTGTAAGCTAAATCCATTAACATTCATTCCAAATAATCCTTCGGTAAATAACAGTCAGTGGAAATAGTCAGTGGAACACAACTCTGACAGTGCATGTCATAGCCTTAACCAATCCCTGTATGGTGCACAAAGGTTGATTGTCAGGTTCAGGTGCAAAGATTTTAAGGGGGCCTCATAGACAATGTAACATTGTTTCTTGCAGATAATTTAGCTATAAGCAGCATATTGTATATTTAAGTTCCAGCTTACCAAAGAATACTGATCTCCAAGGTGTCTGATGGATAAGAAACCTCTATGAGCTGCATTGAAAGCAGTGGTGAATATATTCTGTCCAAAGACTCAATACATGGAAGCAGTTCAGAGGGATCTTACGAGCAAGGTTCCATTGGTGAAACTGAAGAAACAGAAGACGTCAAAGAGGTATTTTAGAATAAAGACATTGCCCAGTACTTCTTCAGATAAAGATAATAGGAGAGCAGAAAGTGAAAACTCTGACGACAAAAATCTGGGAAATGTGTCAGTAATGAAGCTGCAAAAAAAAAAAAAAAGATGGTGCCAGAGTTCACAGTAAAAGGCATTATTGTCTGTACTGTCCCATGCACTGCCATAAAATAGCAAGTCACTTAATACACAAACACAGCAATGAAACAGCTGTAGCAGAAGCAATCCCTTTCCTTTGAACTCAAAGGAACGAAAATCATCATGAATCATGAAACCATGCTCATAATAATAAGTTCCTAAAAGTTGCTAGTGGAACACTAATCCCAAGTCAGCAATCTGGGAAACTAGTGAAAGTAAGTGACTACATGCACTGCATAAACTGTGAGGCTTTGCTTAAAATAAAATCATTATGGAGGCACATGTCCAGGTGCAAGTTTTCACGAAAATGCAGCAGCACAACAAAGCCAGGCAAAAATCGGATCCAATCACTCTGTGCCTATGCACAGCCCGTCCCGGATGGTGTTAGCAGAAAACTTTGGGAGCTGGTAAATGCTATGCACCAAAATTAAGTCACAAACATCATCAGAGAGGAGAAAAGCATTTTGAGACTTGGAGAACATTTGTATGCAAAGCATGTACATGAAACCTAAACATGAGTACATTAGACTGCGAAATGAGAGAAATAGGAAGACTAATTTGGCAGTCACGGAAAGCTGGCAGACTGAAACAAATTGGGGACTTCTATTTACCTTCCAACTTCAACTTTGTGGTCGAAGCAGTAAAGGACGTGGCTGGCTTTGATGAAGACAAAAACATTTACAAAATCCATCCTTGGCTCTGAAACTGGGTCATAGTCTCAAGAAGATTGCAGATATTCTTGCGTGTGAAGTGCGGATGGCAGAGTCTGACAATGAGGAATTTTTTAAAGAATGTGGACAGAAGCCGGGGTCTTTATGAGAAAAAGTGGGATGTGCGTGTGTCATCATGTGCCCTTGAAATTCTAAAAGAGGGGAAATTAAGCACTCCTCAGCTCCTCCCTTTTACTGAGGATGTAAAGAATATGCACATACATATTGAAGTGCAGAGAAGAATACCAAAGCAGACTTAAGAATTATCCAAATAAGAAGAACTGGTCCAAGCCGGCCAGTTTGACTCTTTGTGAGATGATCCTGTTTAACCGCAGATGAGAGGGTGAGGTGTCAAAGATGCCGCTTAATTCATTCACCCTAAGCTACACTTCAGGAGTCTATTCAGATTTGGCACTAGGTCTTAAGTTTAAATAAGAGGCGCATTGAAATAAGAGGGAAAAGAAACAGGAATGTTCCCATCCTTCTAACGCCAGACATGCTCTCCTCAATGGAAGCCTTGGTTGCACATCGGCGGGCCTGTGGTGTGCCTGATGGAAATCCCTTTTTCTTCTCCAGACCTGAAGCAGAGACTCACTTAAGGGGATCGGATGCCATCAGACAGATTGCAAGGGAATGTGAGACCAAGCATCCTGAAAATATGTTCTCAACCAAGTTGAGAAAGCACGTATCCACACTGTCCATGGTCCTCAACCTGAAAGATAATGACATGGACATACTTGCAAATTTTCTTGGCCATGACATTTGGATCCATAGGCAGCACTTCAGACTAGCTGAATGAACGCTGCAGTTCGCTAAAGTTAGCAAAGTGCTGATTGCCCTAGAAAAAGGCTGACTGGGCCTGGACCAAAATCCAAATCGATCCCAATGGTAAA
>JAOPJI010070003.1:0-10655 GCA_027122695.1 Merluccius productus | reverse complement strand
CAGGTTACCATAGTGCTGGTTGTGTTTGGCTAGTGGCTATGTGTAGCCTGTTGCTATATGTAGTTATTTTCGTAACAATTATTGATTTTAGACGCAACAGAGACGCAGCTGAAGAATGTATCATACATAACGAAAGTGTGTTAGATGTAATAGTTACATCATACACATTTTGGTACTATTCTCGATGATGACCTTAAGTTTGATGTGAACAATGAGGCTATATGAGGCTATTGTGGAGCGGGGGAAACAGAGAATTCACCTTCTCCGCAAACTAAATTCCTTTTCTGTTAGTCCTGTCATCCTCTGCCATTTTTATCACTCTTTTATTGAGAGTCTGAGCTTTTCTTTTATCTGCTGGTTTCACAGCCTCACAGTAAAAGACAGAAACAGCCTGAACAGTATTGTTAAAATCTGTTCTAACATCACCGGAGTGAAACAAAGGGACTTGAATTCAAGTGAATGTTCTCTGTTGCCATCAGAGCGTCGTTATGTTTTACCTGCTTGTAAAGCTAACCGCTATTCCAAATCGTTCATCCCCTCTTCAATTCGACTACTACATTCTCTGCATTTAGTAGTCAAATCATTGTTATTGTTGGTGAATGTTTTTTTATATTATGATGTTTATCAAGTTTATCAACATTATTTATTTATAGATTCAGATTTTGTTTGTATTGTATACTCACAACTTTATTTGAGAGGTGACTAGCCTTTATTTATATAGCATTTAAATTAGATTAGATTCAACTTTATTGTCATTGCTCAGAGTACAAGTACAGAGACAACAAAATGCAGTTATTATATGTACTTGTACTCTGAGCAATGACAATAAAGTTGAATCTAATCTAATAAGTAACAGATGGCAAGATGGCGGCCGTGGCTAGCATAAGCTGCGCTGTCAGCCTACAGCTCCATTCATGGAGCCAGGGCCACCGCTCCCCGTACGCAGAGTGTGTAGGCTCCCTGACCATTTCTGCTTAGGGCCCCCAAAAGCTTAGCAGCGGCCCTGCATGGAGCCAATACATCTACTCCAATGTTTTGGATGACGGGCGAGTGCGAGTTCAGCAGCGTGAACAGAGCAAGAATGGGTGCAAAACATCTCAGTCATCGAGAACAATTTGCGTAAGAAAATCTACAAGCATCGGGATAGTGTGGCACACAACAGGGCAGTTGAACTGGCAGAAACAAGAAAACAAGCAATACTGCCGAACAAGATTCTCGCAATCAACGCAAAGTCCAATGCTTTCAGATACGCGTATATGGTAGCAAAGGAAAGGATGGCATTTAAAAAACTCCCACCTGTCATGCAGCTCCAAGAGATCAATGGGGCAAAGGTAGGCCCTGTACACAGATCAGACAAATCTTGTGCTGAGATTATTGGCCACATTGCACACGAAATGCGGAAAAGGTTTCTAATGTTAAAAAGGCCCAGTCAAAAATAAGCATCACTATTGATGAGAGCACAGTGCACGGACGTGCATATATGATTATGTATGTGAGATGTGGCATGACAGGAAAGGGAGATGTGGATAATGCTTTTTAGACCTCAAAGAGTTAGCGCAGGGCACAGACGCCGAGTCCATCTACAACAGCCTGAGAGAGACTACGTGACGCAGGTTTTGATGATGAGTTTTTGATTAACAATCTAATCAGTATAGCCACTGACGGCGCTTCTGTCCTCACTGGCAAACGCAGTGGGGTCATTACTCGCCTAAAACAGAACTTCCCAAAAATGCAGTCAATACACTGTCTTTGCCACCGATTAGAGCTGGCAGTCCATGACTCTCTAAAACTTGTTGCTGGATGTAACCATTTCGAGATTTTCATTTCAAAGTTGTACACCAGTCAGCAAAGAATGTTAGACTCCTCGAGGAGGCAGCAGAGGAGTTGAACGTGCAGCTTTTAAAAATCGGGCAGATTTGTACTATAAGGTGGGTGTCCAGCAGTTTTAGAACTATAAAAGCCGTCTGGAACAACTACCCTGCTTAGCAAGCCTGCGTGAAGCCAGCATCTCACCACTACTTTTTGTGGACCTTAATGGACCTCCATTGGAGAGATTCGATCCAATGCCTTTCATCACATCTTGGCTTAAATCAGGTCATCCATCCACATCATGGCTTACTGGACCTCGAGCAAAAGCAGCTGAACCCAGGCCGTTGTGGTCGCTTTTGTGTTAGGTAAGACCTGTTTTACTTTGCTGTGTTGTAGGCCTATGGATTGCTGTGTTGTGATAGGCCTACTTATGAGAAGGGCTATGCGCATCGTTGTGTTGTGTATGTGGTGTTGCGTCTCTCCAGGCAGTGAGAGGGTTGTGTTGTGCTATAGTAGCTGTATTGTAAATAATAGGCTGTTACACCTCTAGTCTTACTTCAGTCCAACCCATTATCACACATTTTTAACTTTTTTTTTGAATTTCGGGCCAATAAACCTTGTTTGTATGAAAGTATACCCTATATTTTAGTTAAAACAAAATGAAACAATAAATTATTTTTATTTTATATTATTTTGACTATTTGACTCATCGCGGGCAGATATATGTCACAGTTTAGTGAGGATGCTGTTTTTGAATCATTTGAATTTTTTTTATGGCAGCTCATTATGACACATTTTGTGCTCTGGGGTCAGATTGACCCCAACTGGTTTGACTGTTATTTATAGCATAACGTATAAATTATCAATCAATTCTGTGTTACACCTCTAGTTTTACTTCAGTCCAACCCATTATCACACATTTTCCCCTTTTTTTAGAATTTCGGGCCAATAAACCTTGTTTATATGAAAGTATACCCTATATTTTAGTTTTAAAAAAATGAAACTATATATTATTTGGACTATTTGACTCATCACAGAGAAGTATATGTCACAGTTTAGTGAGGATGCTGTTTTTGAATCATGTGAATTTTATTAATGGCAGCTCATTATGACACCTTTTGTCCTCTGGGGTCAGATTGACCCCAACTGGTTTGACTGTTATTTATCGCATAAAGTATAAATGATCACCCACCTCTGTGTTTCAACTTTTTAGTCAACTTTATTCAACTCATTAACTGATATATACAACATTTCAACATTCATTAACAAAACATTTAACATTCCTAAACTAACCCTCATGTGAGGCAGGTAGTGATGACATGATCTTTGCAGATGTATGCATTGCATTTTTTGCATATTGTCGATGTTTTTACATCACTCTGGCGAGGGCAGAATTTGCATCTGCCCCTTTTGAGTGATGGGCCAGGAGGGGCAGCTGGGTGAGGGGGAGCTGCTGCAGAGGTAGACCTGAAGCAGACCTGTTGGATCTTCTCAACATATCTGGCAGCGGCTGGTGTGCGGGGACTAACCTGTCATGTCAAATCAAATTCTATTATAACAAATCAAAGTGCAAATATAAATAATTCAAATTGTGAGGTCACTACAGAAGGAAGAGCAACAGAAATGTAGCTTAATGCTGACTTTGTGTCGCTTGATGCGAGGTATCACCAGTTGTCGCCCAAGCTCTTCCATGAACAGCCTCCTCCTGTAGGACTTCCCCTGATTCCAGTCTGGATTAATCTCAGACCATAAGACAAAGGAGTTGTATGCAGACACGTCAAGAATATTGAAGAAGACAACGAGGGGCCAACGGGCTGTCATTCTTTTGCACGTGTACACACTGGTCACCTGAAACAAACCAAAAAATATTCAGAAATCTAAGTTTATTTTCCTACACACAAATTCAATGCATTATCCATTTATATTATCATAAATATTATGAATAATAAATGTGCAATACCTTGTCAAGGTTATCGACACCCCCTTTGTTGTGATTATAATCTTGGATGATCTTTGGCTTTTTTTTGTCCTTGTTGCTCACAGCAGCATCCCGATGGAGAGTGCTCATCAGGAGAACATTTTTCATTTTTTTGGGGTGATAGGACACCAGAGCATGGGTCTCAGTGAAGACAAACTTTGACAAGAACCGAGCCCTGTCTGTTTTTGACACCAATGCAGGGGAAAGCTCTGGCTTATTCCTCCGTACTGTTCCCACCATGAACAGCTTTCTTTTCAGCAACTCCAGGCCAAGGGCATATGATGTAAAAAAGTTGTCACAGGTGATTGTTTTCCCCTGGAGACCTGCTGTCATATCAAGGACGACTCGCATGCCCTGATTTTTCTCAGATTGCGCACCAGCAGGTTTGCCAGTGTATATTTGCATGTTCCATGCATAGCTGGACCTGGCATCGCATGCTGCCCATATTTTTATCCCATATTTCCCTGGTTTAGTTGGGATGTACTGCTTAAATGGACAGCGACCTCTGAAAGGGACCAGGCGCTCATCCACGGTCACATCACTGCCTGGCAGTGTTGGTCATCTTACTTAAAAAAAGTAATTATTTACAGTTACAAATTACTCTTCCCAAAAAGTAATTGAGTTAGTAATTCAGTTCAAGTTCAAGTTCAAGTGGACTTTATTGTCAATTAACCATGTAACAGTACATTACACAGAGAACTGAAATTCCGTTTCTACTAACTCCAGATGTGCAGTGTTAAGAACAACGTTGACATACAACTTAGCATTAAACTAAGTTAAACATAAGACATCACTAGACATAAAGTGCAGACATAGACATAAAGTGCAGACACAGAATAAGCAACGAACACAGCTTATAGACAGATAGTGATAATGAGCCTACAGTTTCCAGACTATCACAGTGTTCCATAATGTAGTAGTTGAGGTATGTTACTGGAGTGTAGTAATACAAGGGTACAATTTTACAAGGTCAATATGGCAAAGTGCAAAGTGCAGAATATCAGCATGGACATTAAATAAATATTATAAACTTGTTATGTTTATGTGAAAAAGAGTATGTGGAGGTTCCGGTGACGTCAGCGTACTGAATGGCAGCTTAGTCCATCAGCTCCTCCGAAAAACTACTATTTCGCCCTGAAGAATCGTCAAATATAATATTTTTTGATATCGCATGATCTAGTAAGAAGGGCAGGAATGAGGAAAACTAAACAAAACAAGCCAAGCTCCGCGGTAGGACCTGCAACTGAAGAAACTAGCGAGGGCTCTCCGACGCGAGCGCAAGATGGCGAAGCACACGTTAGCCATCATCAACAAGAGGCTAGCTCAACAGCCTTGACCACGGTTCTGGCGGAGATACGGGACTTTCGCAGAGATAACAAACAACAGTTAGATGTTATTCAATCCGAACTCACCACAGTTAAACAGAAAATAGAAGAGGCAGAAACGCGAATTGGCACAGTTGAGGATCGTGTCCAGAACGTGGAACGGGTGGTGGGAGACATGATAAAAGTGATGACGCAGCAAGAAAGTAAACTACTCGACCAAGAAGGGCGATCCAGGCGGGAGAATCTGAGGGTGTATAATGTCCCGGAGGGAGCGGAAGGGTCATCTATGGTGGATTTTATGGACAAGATGCTTCGGGACACGCTGGAGATCCCCCAGTCTGTAGCACTTGACATTGAGAGAGCACATCGGGCTCTCGCTCCTCCGGCAGCCTCCGGGAGAGAGGCGGACAAACCGCGCTCCATAATCATAAAATTCCTACGCTACAGAACTAAGGAAGACGTTCTCCGCAGGGCCTGGGATAAGAAGGAGGTGCTTCTGAACGACAGACAAATATATTTCGACCAGGATTATCCCCCAGCAATCCTGCAGAGACGTAAAGAGTACAACGAGGCGAAGCGAGTGTTGAAGCAAAGCAAGATCCGTTTCCAGACCCCGTACCCTGCTAAACTGCGAGTGTTTTACGAGAACGGGCCACGCTTGTACGAGTCTGCGAAGGAGGCGACTACAGATATGAAAACCAGAGGATTGCCGGTCAACATTGTCACGCCGAAGGAAAGCCTTGCGGAGAAACTATCCCAGTCTGCGTGGGAAATGGTTGGATGTGGGAGGTCGCGGCAACGGGGGGCGGTGGAGGAGCGAGGCAAAAGCGCCAGGGACAGACTGCAAGCGTTTAGACTACAACCCTCCCCTTGAAGAGGGAAGATAACTCTGATGATGGACAGTTGGTGAGCTAAACAGATACTGAGATGGTGATTTCATTTCTCTGACATATGTTAATGCAGACTCCTATCAGCCTTGCTTTTGATGTTCATGTATATTTTTACATTCCTATTTTTTCATAGATATGAATATAGATAGGAGGAAACTTGAGGTGTAGACTGATGGAGAGAGATGGACATTTTCCCATAGGCCGAGGTGGGGGCCCTCAGTTCACCGTTAGGAGAGGCTTCCCCCCACAGCTAGACGTTTTTTCTAGCACAGCACAGGGTCGTCAAGTAGAGACCCCAGCCTTGGAGCCATACACGTTTGGTGTTTTTTTTCATTTTTTTTCATTTATGCTTTCTATGTTCCTGTTTGTTTTCATATATCGAGGGAGTAGATCAACTGAGTATTGTTTTGCTAATGATATGGTTACGTTATACTAATTGATAATTACACATGGCCAATGATAAGGTAAAATTTATTTCTTTTAATGTTAATGGGCTGTTGAATCCCGTTAAACGGAGCAGAATCATTTCTAAAGTGAGGAGGGAAAAAGCACATATTGTATACCTACAGGAAACCCATTTAAATGATAGCGAGCATGGGAAGTTGAAGAGAATGGGGTTCACACATTTATTTTTTTCTTCATATAGATCTGGACATAGGAGAGGGGTTGCTCTTCTTATTTCTAGTAGGCTTAATTTTGAAAAGGCTTTTGAAATGGGAGATGGGGAAGGTAGATTTATCTTAGTAAGGGGGAACATAGATGGGAAACCAGTTGATTTTAGTGAAGTGATTTTAGTTTCTTCCAGAAAATCTGCAATATCATGGTAACAGAAACAAAAGGTGTCTTGGTTTGTGGGGGAGATTTGAATATACACCTGCAACCAACGTTAGATTCCACTGGCAGAAAATCCCAGGGTACAAAATCCATCCACAAAAGAGTGAACACGCTCTTTGAGGAGGTTGGTCTTATAGACATATGGAGGGACCTCTACCCCAACAGAAGGGATTATACCCATTACTCTGCTCCCCACTCATCATATACAAGAATAGACTATTTTTTAACATTTTGCAAAGATAGGGACAGTGTAAGTACCTGTGGGATTGGGACAATAGATTTAAGTGACCATGCCCCTATATATCTAGCCGTTGACCTTCACCTGCAACCAAAGAGTAGCACTTGGAAATTGAATGCAAACCTACTGAATGATAATTCTTTCAAGGAACAAATTAAAAAAGAAATTAAACTTTATTTAGAATTTAACGACAATGGAGAGGTCTCACCTCCTATTTTATGGGATGCTCTAAAAGCTGTCCTAAGAGGGAAAATCATAGCTATGGCATCTTATAAGAAAAAGATGAGGAATAAGACAATGATGGACCTACAAAACAAGCTGAAGGGACTAGAAGATGAACATAAATCAACTTTAGCACAGGGCACACTGGAGGAAATTAAGAAAACTAGAGGTAAAATTAATAAATTGGCCACACAGGAAATCAGGAGAAACTTAATGTATTTAAAACAGAGATATTATGAGGGGGGATATAAATCGATGAAAATATTGGCTTGGAAACTGAAGAAAAAGATGGCAGAAAATACAATACACAGGATTAGAGACCCAAAAACAAATACTATTAAAAATAAGCAGAGTGAAATTCGGGAGGCTTTTGAAACATACTACAAAACTCTGTATGCTGCAGTCCCAGGAGGTGATGTACCGCAAATTGATTCCTATCTGAATTCCCTAGAACTGCCCTCCTTGGATGGAGGACAGAATGAAATGACTATGGATATTAATGAAAAAGAATTAGGATTGGCAATCAGTAGGCTTAAATTAAGTAAATCACCAGGATCAGATGGTTATACGGCGGAGTGGTATAAGGAATTCAGAAACGAGTTAATACCTATCCTACTCCCCACTTTAAATTGGGCTCTGAAAGAAGCACAGACCCCACCCAGCTGGAAGGAGGCGATCATCTCAGCTATACCAAAGGAAGGCAAAGATAAGATGGAGTGTGGATCATTCAGGCCAATATCCGTCCTCAACATAGATTACAAATTATTTAGCTCCATCTTGGCTAGACGTCTGGAAAAGTTCCTACCTACATTGATACATAATGATCAGACAGGCTTTATACACCAACGCCAGACTCAAGATAATATTCGAAGGACATTACACGTTATTGATCATATACAAAGGAATAATATTAGGGCACTAGTGATAAGTGTGGATGCTGAAAAGGCATTTGATTCGGTTAATTGGTCTTTTCTTTATAGGGTCTTATATCGGTTTGGCTTACATGATATTGTAATTAAGTCTATACAAGCACTCTATGACAGCCCTACGGCTAAGGTTAAGGTCAACGGTTATTTATCAAATAGCTTTACACTGGAAAGGGGCTCAAGACAAGGCTGCGCCCTGTCGCCTTTGTTATTCGCATTATATTTGGAACCACTAGCGCAACAAATCAGACAGAATAAGGACATTAAGGGGATTACTATTAAGGAGACAGAACACAAACTGGCCTGTTATGCGGATGATATACTAGCCTATATAGGGCAACCGACGCATTCTTTGCCTAAACTGATGCAGTCATTCGAACAATTTGGCCAGCTATCAGGATACAAACTTAACATAGCTAAGACTCAACTACTCTCCTACAACTATAGCCCACCAGGGGAAATTAAGATTAAATACCCTTGGCATGGCGAACAGAATCTATCAAATACCTGGGTATCAATATACCAAAGGCTCTCACAAAGCTTTCAGAGTGCAACTACTCACCCATAATCAAGAAAATCAAGGAAGACATAGCCAGGTGGAATTTAATTCCTTTGCTCTCTTTCAGTTCAAGAATAGACTCAATTAAAATGAACATACTACCTAGGTTGTTGTATTTATTTCAGACCCTCCCAATAGAGATTTACCAGGGCCAATTCAATGAGTGGGACAAAATGCTGTCGAGATATATCTGGCAAGGTAAGAGACCCAGAGTACGTCTCAAAACCCTGCAACTTGCTAAAGAAGAAGGAGGGTGGGGCCTACCTTCCCTTAAAGATTACTATGTGGCGGCACAGATGAGAGCCATGATATGCTGGTGTAACCCATCTTATATTGCCCAATGGAAAAATATTGAGGAGAAGATACCCCCCATTCCCATTCAAGCCATCCTAGCCGATAGTAATCTAACAAAACATATTGAAGACATGGATAACCCATGGATAAAACTGACTCTTAAAATATGGAAAAACGTTATAAAAGAACATAAACTAGAGAGGGATATTGTGGTCCTTAAGTGGTTAGCTTATGACTCTGATTTCATGCCTAACAGACTGGACACCAGGTTTAGGGTGTGGATGGCTAAGGGAATAACAGCCTTATTCACAGTGATTAAAGAAAGAAAATTGCTTAGTTTTGAAATGCTTAAAGAAAAATACCAGTTAGAAAAGCAAGATTTTTTTCGCTATCTGCAGTTGCGAAATTACGTTAATACGGAGGTACAAAATGTGGATGAGGCAAGAAGGCCTACGGGTCTGATGGATCTGTTCATGAAAGCTTACAGCTCAGATACGGGGGGTAGTATAATTTCACGAATATATAAGGGTTTGTCGCAGTTTAAGACACACTCATCCTCATATATTAAGAACAAATGGGAGAAGGAAGGAGGGATCTCTATGTCTGAGGAAGAATGGACAACAATATGGGAATACCAATGGAAGTGTACTAGCTCAAAGAAATGGAGAGAGTTTGGTTGGAAATGCCTAATTAGGTATTTTATTTCGCCCATTCAGAAATCACATTATGACTCTAACCCTCCAATTTGTTGGAGAAAGTGTGGAAACCAATCTGCTCACCATTATCATGTTTTATGGGACTGCCCTGTAATCAAAGGTTATTGGGAAGAAATACACAATGCCCTGCAGGATATTTTTGACTTCACAACTCCTCTAGAGAGTAAAACTATATATTTTGGATGCATACCTCAAGAATGGCAGAAAAGAGATAAATACTTGATGAGTGTACTTCTGGTAGCCAGCAAAAAGTCAATTACTAGAAAATGGTTGAAACAGGAGTGCCCATCGTTGACCGAGTGGATGGACATTACAATGGACATTTACAACATGGAAATGATGACGGCTTTTGTTAATCGCACTATTGAGAAATTTGTCTCCTACTGGGAAAAATGGGTCAACTATGTAAAGCCTGTCAGATCTGATTTTACTTTTATCATTTGATACTCATTGGCAAAGATTGTAACACTTTAAGTTTGAAGATCACTCCCCTAGTTTCTTTTATTGTTGTTTTTGGTTGTCTGCTGTTTATTTTCTTATCTGTTCGATAACTTTATGGTTAAGCAAGAGGACCTTTGCTTCAAACATGTTGTGATTGTGTTTATGTTGGAGGTGGATGTATGATGTATGATATGTGGCCGTATGCTATAGTACATTGGAATGCACCACATGGAGATGCCTGTTTGTTGCAAACTCTGAATGCTTCAATAAAAAAAGAATTAAAAAAAAAAAAAAGAAAAAGAGTATGTGCAGACATTGAGGTTATGAGTCTACTGTACAACAGTTATATTGGAGTTTTCCTGAGTGAGTTGAGCAGTCTGATGGCCTGGGGGAAAAAGCTGTTGCTTAGTCTGGTAGTCCTAC
>JAOPJI010069983.1:0-10657 GCA_027122695.1 Merluccius productus | reverse complement strand
AAATCGGTATCGGAAAACCAGTATCGGGAAATATCGGGATCGGATTGGGAGCAATATGAAAATATCGGAATCGGATCGGGAGCTAAAAAATGAGATCGGGACATCCCTAACTAAAACTACTACTTTAATTATAGAGGCAAAAAATGAACAGTGTGCTCGGGGACAATCAGCTTAAATTTGTCATTTGAAAGAACAGTGGTGCATGGACATAGATACGGCCAAGACAGAGATAGATTTAATTAGTTACATCACGATGTTTGCCTGCGTATTTTCCATTACAAAATGACGCAAAAACTAGAACAATTAAATCACAATTCCAATTCTAATTGAGTTTGGTGAGAACTCTACTTCCGACTTGATGGATGGTACCCTGCACTAGCCAGTTTTGAAGGAAAACTGCAAAGCCACAAAGTTATTTGGGCCACGGCCAGCTCTAAAATGTTGCAATGGCCCAGACCAACCTCCACAGCACCAATAAATCTGTGCAAAGGGCCCATCTTGATCACAGTGATTACTTCCCCCAGAACAGGAACCAGACACACTATCTGCATCATTCTTTGAGTCTACTGATGGACTCAAAGGGCTAGCTACATGCTTTTCTCTGAAACTTAAAAATGTCACGACTCACACACAAAGAAATACACTGACATACTTCTGCTGAACCTCAAATGGAGAATCTGGGTATGTAGGTGGAATTACTTGACTCAAGCCAATGACTCAAATAAATGCTCTTATTATTGCTTGGGATAATTGCTAATTCGATCATTCTTAACTGTAAATAGCAGATGATAATGTTAATGACAAGAAGTGAGGCCAAACGTGGTCCAACTGCAATTTTGAAGCACATTAAGAATACATCACCATCGTGCAGTCTATGGCTCAATAGTAACGTGTTAGCTGCTAAGAAGACAGAGGGTCACCCCGTATTAGCAGCCTTTATGTTAAACATTATGCTAATGCGGTGCTGTGAGGACATTATTCAAGGCTTTAAAAAAACAACAACATATCAGTCAGACCTGTCAACTTCTCCTAAGTTTCCCTACTTAGCACAGAAAAAGCTTTATAATCAAAATATGAATATGAAATGGGGGTGTCCTATACACCAGAAACTCATCATTACCATAGTGCATAAAAGTTCAACATGAATTTTAAATAACTCAACATGAATTGATGGGCCAATTAGTTCCAACGCGTATACGTATACGAAGACTGTGGGTGACAGCGGCAGTATGTAAAAAAAACCCGCTGCTGCATCCCTGCCCGGTGACTGTGATTAACTCGCCACCAGACGAACCGTTTAACCCGTCAGGTCAGGTGAGGAATCCATGCTTACCACCACATCGCTCCTCATCTTGCCGAAGGTGTTGATCAAGTGGGCATAGTGGTAGTCATCCATCTGCCTCAGCGTGGCGGTCATGCTGGCCACGAAGCTGCCCTGAGGACGACACATAAGACAAGAAGGACACAACATTAGCATGCTTTCAGGGTTACGGATGTTACCTTAGAACTGGATGGAAGAGGGACTGGGATTGGATCTCAGTACAGCCGGTCTCATTAACCTACTGCCCTGGGCTCCTCGGCTCTTCGGTCTGATTGTGCGTGTGTGTGTGTGTGTGTGTGTTTGGGTGTGTGGCCGTCCGCTGCACTGTCTTTTAATTCACAGAGCCAGGTTTCAGAGGCCTGGTGAGAAGGCCCTGTGTGTGTTATACATGTGTGTGCGTGTGTGTCTGCCGACAGCAGATAAGGATGAGGCAAGCGAACCTCTATGCCGGGTGTAGAGCGGTTGTTCAACAGTCGAGTCGTGTCAGGGATTTTGGCTGATGAAAAAAAACAACATAAAACTTGATGTATCCCCCAACGAGAGTGAACATAGCAGAGCGAGGAGATACTCTGGTGACAAGAACAGCATATCTCGACAGGAGTGAGGGTGTCAGGCGAGTGAGACACGGACATGTCTTTAAGTCAAGTTGCGCTTGGAGGCTTCTGGACTTACTCAGCAACAAGCTAAAACGACCAAAAAGCTTGTAAGTTGTGTTAAGGAATTCAGAATAAAACCAGAAGCCGTTGTTCAGACCCATCACCAACGTCATCCAGTAAACAGGCCGATGATGGCCCCGTTTACACAAGCACTTCGAATCTCTCTTCAAAACGCTTGTGAGAAAATGGTTGTGACGCCATGATGCAGTAAGAGACGTTTTCTCATACGAGAGATGTTGACAACCACTGACGAAACCACCTCCGGAGTTAGTGTACGCTACATTCAACTTACAAGCGATAGGTGTCAGGGGGGGTGTCATATCCACAGAATCCACATCATTTCTCTCATGTAAACAGGGCCAATGACACGCATCCATCATGAGGAGAACCCAAACTGTTAACTAATGATACTCATATATTTTATGAGATGGTGCGAAGCATAGATAAATAACAACCATCATATTTGATCTTTTAATTACCTTTTTCTTCAATATATACAATCTATATGAACAAACAAAACACACACCTCAACTGTTCACAAAAGGGTTCACTTAAAAATCTTAAAAGATCTAATATTATCCAATGCGACTCCACCTGTGTTCCCATGCAGTTCTACCTCAGATGGCTCATCATATCACCTTCTCAGAAGATAAGGAAAAGGTAATTAAAAGTCCAACTGTATCAACACAGGACGCATGAGAGCGCACCCACAATGAACAAACCTCCGATCTGATAAGCCTTTAGAAAAACAAGCATCGCAGGTGGCACCCTGCTTCACTGGCGTGCGTTACGTATAAGCTTGTTTAATTGGGTCACACCGATTAACTTCAAAACCAAGGGGTGACTGTGAGACCATTTTCGAAAAAAAGTGTTCCCGAAGGTCAACGGCCTGTGATCAATCACCTGTGAATCACCTGTGACATGAAGTGGTGTGGAGTGGAGAGCTCCAGTTGGAATCATCAACGTACAAGAAGTGAGTGGGAAAAACCAGAGCACTCGCTGCGAGATGGACGGTCAAATAACTGTAGCTGTGCAAAGGTGGCAATTGGCACACACAATGCACTGCAGATTACCTCCCTGAACTGAAATCAGATCTTGTCCCTCTGTTCCCCCTCGTTTTTTCGTCCAACTCTCTGTAAGGAAAACCAAAACCCTGTTTCAAGCTAGACCCTGCCTATATTGCTGGTTTCCACTCGCTGCTCTCAGTGTTCGATCGATGTTTGATTGACGTTACCTGGTAACCCAAAACTGCCAGTAACAATTAACGCATGCACTAAAATGTGTGTAACCTAGAATTGATCTTATCCTGTGCATTTGGGTTGAGATTTGGATGAGGATCAATCCATATCACTACCATGTAACCCTGTACGTCACTTTTCCTCTCAAATAAATTGTCCTAGGTTTTGGTTCTCCTTTAATGTGCTGAGCCCCTTTTGGTAAACCTCAGACCAAAATACAAAAAAACACAAATGTTCATGTTGCCTCTTCTTGGGTCTGCCGTTTCGAGGTCAAGGAGGAGAGGCTACCCCATACACCCCCCTGCAGCATTGCTCAACAGAACAAGCTACGCTTGTGATGCCGTCGTCCATCGTCATAATGTTCTCCTCGTAAACATCCAGTCATGCTCTTTCATCAAGGGCAGGGGTTGCGCACCGCCCTCAGCTCTACGGCACTGGAGAATGTATCCCGATTAGCCAAAGTGTGATTAGAGGACTATAGGATGAGAGTGGAGCTCCTCCGTTTACATAATTCCTTGTTTTCCCACTCAGCGAACAAAGGCTGCAATTATCTGATCGCCAGATTGATGAACAAGAGAGCGCTTAGGTGAAAGGAAACAGTGGGAGCTGGGGGTGTCCATATCGCTTTCACGTGAGCGATAAAGAGGGTGTGTGTGTGTGTGTGTGTGTGTGTACGTTAGCGGCAAAGGGGGCGGGAATGATCAGCACATCCTTCTTCATTGTGAGGCGAATTTGACGGATTCAGGAGTGTTGCCACAGCAGATACTAGCAGATAGCGTTTCCCACACATTATGTTGCCGTGTTAAACGGGTCAGCCGACAAGATCACGATCTGGAATGCCTTATGTTTTCACCTGAGGGAATGCCTTATGTCTTCACAGAAAGGTTGATGCAGGATATTAGCCTACACAGGTGAACGCCAGCGAATGTTCCCTGGTTTGTACCTACAGACAAGAATATTCTTAACAGTGAACCATGCGGAAACTAAAGTTAATAAACTTTTACATTCATTTCTTGTGACGCACAGCCCGACAAACTGACAGCAAAAGCCAAAAGGATAGTTATTGCCTTTGAAGGAATACACTTTGCTGATCGGGTCACCAAGCTTTTCATGACTGCGAAGTTCTAAAGGCAGATGGGATAGTGGAAAAAGATCAAGACTACAATGTTTTAGCCTTATTTTTGCTCACAAAGCCGGAAAATCAAGACTAGAGAATTACTTGCAGAGAAAATCGGGTATGAATAAAGTATACAGTCTGCCACAATTGCAGGCCAACTGTTGAAGTGGAGACATGTCAAAGATAAACATCAGTTAAAAGTTTAAGAGTTTGAAGTAGCCTTAAGCTGTCCAACTTGGTCGTATATTCTTTACAATAAAACTATATAAACAATATTTCGAAGATAAATAATTGCCATATTGTGCAGCTCTATGACAAGATATGAGGGGGCCCACCTCAGGGTTGGCCATAAAGCCGCCCCACATGTGGAGTGACCTTTCAGACTGACCTGACCTCTACACCATTACACCTGCGCTGGGCACTCTGGTTCCAGTTACCATGGCAATGTGTTTGTTCATTTATTTTGTTTGGAGAAGGCAGCAGACAATGAGTACGAGACATGGTTGTTTCCATTTTGATTCTTTTCACCTTCAAATTTGTCACGTTCAAATGTATGTAGCCCAGGTGCCAAAATATAACTGATCTATAACAGAATATATATTACATTTAAATAAATGAAATTCTATATTAATGTTATAATATGTGTGTATAATATGCACGTTACGGTACAGTTATAGCTTGGCGCCGTCGATCAGCATCAAATGTGTTAACAACAATGGTTAGTACAGACGTCCAAAGTTACCCCCTACAAGAACGGAAAGCACTCCAGTGTTACTTAAGTGCCATAACAAGGCCCTGGGGAGGAGAGCTACATTAGGAGGTACATTAATCAACGGGACACAAATAGACAGAGTGAAGAAAAAAACAAAAGCCAAATTAACACACAAGAAATTACAATCTAAAAGGCTCTGGTGACTCCAAGCTTACATTGCAGCCCAATATAGAAATTTTACATCAGAATGCATCATGGGATCTTTTGTTGGCAATACTCCGCCACATTGAGAGGACTCAAGAGTTATAGTACTGTAAAATCCTAAAGCAACGTAAAGATACCTTGGCTAATGAAAAACTTTGTTTTGCCACGTCTCGCATGAGAAACACTGCCGCAGTTTCAAACAAAAAAATGTCTCCCCATAATGACAAATCATTTTGTGATTGACAAAACAATTACCAAAAAACCATTACTACTAACATAATTAACATTCCCAATGCTCCTATGCTCCCAAAATGGCGGCAATCATATTGCAATGCGCCGTTGCGATGGACAAGCCCTATTTATCCAAAGTCAATAAACATTCTACTCCATCCTAAGCCCTCAGCGCCTGACATAATGGAGACGCTGAGAAATAAACAACAAATCCTTAAAAAAAACGATATGCTAAAGGAAGATATATTTGCGAAGATATTAACTTATGATGTATTCATGTCACTCGCCCCCCCCCCCCCATTACCCGATCTGAAACATGTATTTCAAAAACATTCAATTACTCAAGTGGGACAACAATAACCTGCCGAGGTCTATTCATCACCGTCGCCACGGCGTTGGCCCCGCAGCGGCGCGTGTTCTCGTCTCCACATCCATCTCACGCTTTGGGGCCAAATGAGGGAGAATGTTGAACGGAAATGAAAAGCTGTGATTAGAGGGCGAGCGCCTGATCCATCATACTCCTCTCTGCAGTGCCGGGGCCACAATTCATCTCACTTTACCATCTGACAGCAGCGAGGTGAGGGGGGGGGGGGTGGTGTCTGTTTGCTCTAGTGGTAAAGGGGTGGCACATAAGCAGAGCCCTGTTTTAAGCCTTTAATTAGGCCTGCGGGGACCAGGCACTTTGGAGGGGTGGTGGTGGTGGTGGTAGGGGAGGTATGGGAGGGTGGTGCCTATGGCAAGAGAGGACTGATAAGGGGACTGATAAGGGGAGGGTGAGGATGTGAAAGGGGAGAGGTTTCACTTTCGCCCCCTTCCCTCCTCCCTCTATTGGCCGTGCAGATGCAGAGGCATGCTGGTGATTATGGAACATTTCAATTTCTCAGTTGAATATACATAACCCCCCCGCCCCACATACACACACACACACACACAGCATCATTAACATGGAGTTCAAAGTACTATTGAATACAGAATGAAGAAACTCCACTTGAGCTGGCGTAAGCAATCAGTGCCACCATGCTGTGGAGACCTCAGCGGATTAACTGGACGGGGGAAATACCCATGCTAATAAGATAGATTGAGGCCTAAGGAGGGAGGATGGACTGGGCTGTCAGAGATAACCCACAGCAAACAATGATATGTTAATTTATATTCCCTTCAATCTTCATATTAATCCACAAGGCAGGCATTGTCCAAGCAGAATCCCCTCTGGCCAAAGAGACAGAGAGAGACGGAGAGGGAGAGAGCGAGAGATAATTGCACTGTATTGAGTGAGGTGTATCCGTGAAGAAAATAGTTAAACGTCTTTCTTCTCATTTCCCCTAGTCAGTGTCTGTGGGGAAGGTCAGGGTACTTGGGGAAGGTCAAAGTGTGATCACATTACTTAAACAAACACACTCACAGACATATATGATTAGAAATGTGCAGTATAGCAGCTGAGAACAGCAGCCCTAAATGACATGTTGTTGCAGGGCGTTGGGGCTGAGCCACCACTGCCTACCCCACAGTGTGCCCATTTGGCAACATCTGGCCATTGTGGCACCATATTCTCACTGGGGCTGAAAAATTATTCAAAATATTATCGAAATCACAATATGGCCAAATGCAATATCCCAATCGCCAGAGCTGCAATTTTCGGATGAGGGTAAAATGTGTCAATGTAAATGATACACCATTATAAGTACTGTAGTGCTGCAGAGATGCCCTGGCCTACACATTCTTTCCTCCAGATGTAAGATGTTTGTTTGGTACTGAACCCAACAAATGTCACATCAAGATTTGAATTTTTTTCAGCGAAAATTAAAATTGTGATGCAAAAATGATCATTCCCAATAGTAAGTGAATCAAAATTGTACCATATCGTTCAGCCCTTATTCTCATCTGGTGTGTCACGGGTTTAGGCACACATGACCAGGCTTTTCTACAAAAACACTACAAGAAAGCCCCAAGCTGAAATAGTACCAGTCGCAGCTGATGGGGTGGTGGTTGGGAGGGCGGGGGTGTTGAAAGGAGACCCGTGGCCGGTCGATCCTACAAGCCCTGTCAAGTGGCCCTTGTGGCTACTTGGGTGGCAGCCCCTGATGGGAAAGAGGACCAGAGGCTGGCGGTGCCCACATCTGAAGAGGACAGACGATTATACAGCAGGGCTACGGCAACCGAACTGCACAGTAGACAGCTTGTCGCGTCAGCTCGTCAGATGGCAGATGTGTGCACGGATACGCACACAAAAATGTGTTCTCGTTCAGGTCTTATTCGCTCTCTTATTTGGAAAGTGCTCACAGCTTTTGTGCAAAGCGACTTACAATAAGTACATTTCTCAGTAGAAAGTGAAACAACCATGTATCACTGTCGGTACAGCAAGGATGTCATTAGAAGAAGTTTCTAAGGGAACCGTAATTGCTAGATTTAGGTATCCTAAATTCAAAGCTATAGCACCTATATACGGGTGAATGCACCCTGGACTTGGGTGGAAATGGAATGGCAAGTGGACATGCTGATAGTGGAAAATCAAATAAGATAACTCGAGTCAAATTCATTAATTCATTAATTCATTTGGTCAGATGCACCTGCATCTGACCAAATGAATGGGACTCTGGGATCTCCCTGAAGTCACAGGTATCTTTCCAGGAGACAAATGTGCTGTGTGATGACAAACAGCAAAAAAAAAAAAAAACAATACAAATGAAAAACCCTTGCCCCCCCTCATTCAAAAGAACAGCCTCCCATCCCTTCCAGTCACACCGACACAAGTGACACCCAATAGGCTCGACGAGTGGCGAGTTGATGGTCACGCTTTGGAGGAGAAGGATAAGGTGCTTTTCCTTAAATCAATGGTGACAGCGTGATAAAGCTATAATCGTGAATGGACCTGGTGTATACAAAGAAGAAGCTACCGGGATGGGTGCGGGGGGGGGGGAGCCACCGCTGGGTGTCATTCACAATGCAGGAAATCAACCGGAGGACCCCCGAGGACCAGGCTCAAAGGTAATGGAATCAATAGGAGCGCATTGTCCCTCTGCTGAATTCTCCCTGGCCTCTGGCTTCCCCATCCGTCTGGCGAACGACTTGCTTACACAAGCAAATTCCCAGAGCACATTCCAATAAAAAGTAAACCATAAAAGTCTATTTCAGCTTCGGTCATGAGCGTTGCCAATGCCGTGCCCACTCTCGAGTGCGGTGACTGTCAATTACCCCGGAGAGCATTGACCCCCGTGGGGTCAAACGCACACCACCCTGCAATCTGAACAGTGGTGCAAAGGTCAAAGTGTCCCATTTTAAATTTGATTTTATTGTATTATTTGAAGCTCCCCATGTCAACCCCTTCACCTTGGCTACAACCTGGTTAACACTTTAATTGTCAGCTCTGGTCAGAGAGGTGAATCTTGTAAAAAAAAAACTAAAATGCTACAATACAAAAAATCTGCCAGAAAAACAGCCCCAAGGTGAAGTTAGCCAACCGGTCGGTGTGGTGTTCTTCCTGTACATGTTCTGTCAGTACATGCGTGTTCTTTAGGTCTACAGAGGGGCCAGTGAAACGTCAAAGCGAGCAATGTAACCAGGTGAAGCGGGAAAACTATGTAC
Source organism: Merluccius productus (assembly GCA_027122695.1). NCBI lineage: Eukaryota > Metazoa > Chordata > Actinopteri > Gadiformes > Merlucciidae > Merluccius > Merluccius productus. The sequence goes on along the minus strand of JAOPJI010069983.1, from coordinate 1,596 downwards.
CTGCGGTGGCAGTGGCTCAGGAGGTACAGCGTGTTGTCTGACAACCCGGAAGGTCGCTGGTTCGATCCCCGGCTCCTCCTCGCTAAGTGCCGAGGTGTCCCTGAGCGAGAGACCCTAACCCTAACTGCTCCCGACGAGCTGCCTGGCGGCATGCATGGCTGCCACTGCAGTCGGTGTATGAATGGGTTAATGTGAGGCAACAATGTGTTAAAGCGCTTTGAGTGGCCACTGGTCTGGAAAGCGCTACGACTTTGAAAATCATGCAGTGTGTCCGTGGCTTTAGTGGAAACATTAATGGCACCGTCCTACAGAGGGCGCTATAGTGTAGTCGCCAATCACATCAAATATGTTGCGTTCTGTTCAGCCACGTTCGTATAAAAAACAATGATGGACACCGACAGACATGTAGAACCTGAAACCCATACGTATGTGAAACCCGAACCTGAAACCCATACGTTACACCACACACAAAATACGCAATATCGTATTGTAATACTTACAGAATCGCAATACATACCGCGTCGGCACTAAAAAATCGTTCGTAGCGTAATGTAATCGCAGAGTGAGCAAAACAATAAGTCGTGTGACCATAGCCATTCTTGCAGACTTCTTCCACACCCCCCCTCTAGATTTGATTTGTTTTTCTTCGGCATTGACGGGACTAGGTGCAACCAAGTTTACTTTCAGACCATGAGTGTTTCATATTTTATTTAACATGTTTGTTCCATTTGGTTACACTACGCACTTCCTTAATGGGGCCAGTCTGACTGTGTAAGACCATTTATTTCCGACCATGATATTGTTGTTCGCCAAATAACTTGCAACAAATGTTTAATTCTTTAAGTTGCCATTGTAATCTTCTGTTATATTCCTGCCATGTATGAACAGGTCAGCAAATATGTCTTGAATGAAAATGCAATAATGTTTTCCATTAAATGATAGAGCATATTATTTGGTGCTTTGCTGCATATTTATATTGCTGGTAATAAAATGCTGTGCTGTGTGTTTGTGTGTGTGGTGTCTTACATCCGATAATGTAATAAAACTGTATAATATTAATTTGCAGCTGTCCTGCCGATAGCAGATTGTTTTCCCAGAGTTATATCACACACACAGACCCACACACACACACACATGCATGAGCAACGTGTACACTGTACACAAATGTGCTGAAAAAAAGAGCAGCGAAAACAGTAGAAGCAGCAGCAGCAGCAGCAGCATCATCGTCTGGGAAACTGCATCTGGTCACCATGGTAGCAGGCTGCTTCTAGGGCTTTCCCTGGGATCGAGGAGGTTTCGCCAACACACATTCTGGACCACCACGCACTACTAAGAGAAGACCGGGTGCAGGATCCACGCAGTGATGGTCTGGCTGATGCATATGAATGCATGGATGTTGTGGAAGGTATGGATGATGCATATCAAAAGAACCACTTTCAGTGTGTGGTGTCCACTCCTGATGAGTTTACACCAGAAATGCATTAACAAAAAAAAGAAAAACAGCTGAACAGACAGCAAAGGGGGGAGAGACAGAGAGAGAGAGAGAGAGAGAGAGAGAGAGAGAGAGAGAGAGAGAGAGAGAGAGAGAGAGAGAGA
>JAOPJI010069975.1:0-10658 GCA_027122695.1 Merluccius productus | reverse complement strand
CTGTGAAGTTTCGCTCGACCTTAGTAATATTCTACACGCTTTATTAGAGGGAAATGCAATCTCCCTCTCTCTCTCCCTTTGACGAGCTCTCTCTCTCTCTCTTTCTCACTCTCTCTCTCTCTCTCTCTCTCTCTCTCTCAAAGCAGAGAGACCAGAGTTTGACTGGCCTATAGAGGGCTCTTATTCAGAGCTCTAGTGTGTGTTCATAAAACATGCATGAGCCCTGACCACATGGCTGCTCCTTTACACAGGAGGAGCAGTGGGGGGGGGTGAGGGACGTGAGGATAGGAGGAGGAAGAGGTAGAGGAGGAGAAGGAGGAGGAAGATGGCAGGGGGAGGAGGAGGAGGAGGAGAGGGGGTTGGGGTTAGGGTTAGTGGATGGAGATGATGGAGGAACAGGAGTGAGAGGAAGAGAAGGATGAGAGAAGAGGAGGAGATGGGGAGTAGAAGAGAGTGGAGGAGGAGGAGATGGGGAGTAGAAGAGAGAGGAGGAGGAGGAGGAGGAGGAGGAGGAGGAGGAGGAGGAGGAGGAGGAGGAGGAGGAGGAGGAGGAGGTGGGGGAGAAGGAAGATGGCAAGGGGAGGAGGAGGAAGTGTTCTGCAGAAAATGTCCTTACTTTTCACAAAAAAGCACGATCCTGACAGGGTTTCGGTTTGGTCAAATTTATTTGTGTAGCCTTAAATCTCTGTTACAGTCTCAAAAGGCCAGGCCGGCGTTTTATGACACACCATACATCTAAACCCCGAGAAGAGCAGGACAAAGTGCCTTAAAACCCAGTGGGAAAACAAAGCACCTTGAGAAGGATGTGCTAAAGACAGAACCGGCTCCGAGCGGATGGACAGGTCATGGTAGTAACTAAACAAAGGTTATGTAAAGCTGTGAAAGCTTTGAAAGTGATTAATCATCATCTAACTTGTTGAACTGATGCACTGAAGCACACGGCGAGCCATGATAAAAGCCTCTATTTTTTTGCTCACTTCAAATAGGACGCTGCATTATCTCACGTTTGTCCTGACACGGCTATGTGATTTGGGCTATGCTATACAATACAATACTATATTGTACTGTACTTTCACCAGCTCTCTTTGCCTCTTTCCCGTGCCGAGAAGAGCTCTTTGTAAAAAGCGGACCCATTCCCCTTTGATGAACCGTGTTCATCACGAAGACGCTTCACCTTTTGTCAGCGGTCTCCTTGGCCCATGGTGGTCGTCTGCTGTGCCAACGAGAGGGGGTGGAGCGGACTTGAAATAGAGCAGTGTATTCGATGAGCTAATATGTTTGGAGTAATTGTGGCTCATTAATTGTGGCTACGACACAAACAGCTCCCAGATTTAGCAGGTAATCCAACCTGGTGGCTGGTACATCTGAAACCACTTCCATCGCAGATGGTCCCATTCTTCCGGTGGCTCACGGGTGTACGTCACCACCGCCTGCTGCAGCTGTGGGCGAGGACACTGTTTTGTGTTGAGCCGAGTCCAAGCGTTTTAATTGGTTTCTGATCTGGTGAGATTAGGAAATACAAACATTGTTGGATTTAAAATGAGCATGTGTATTGTAAGATCAGGCAAGACTTAACTGTTCTCTAGGGCAGGTTTCCCACAGCCTGCCTGTGAGCATCTTTGAGAAGCTTCCCAGTCCTTACCTGCTCCTGGAAATGACGTGCATCTGAATTCACTGTCACTTTAGGTGAAAGCATCTCAATGACTAAAAAGTAAATAGTAGACGTATGTATTTATGACACATGGTTCAATCTAGCAGCAGAAGCTGTCCTGGACTGGCGATGGTGATGGTGGTATTTTAACAGGACAGGCTGCTTCAGCGTCTGTGGGCATCTGTTGTCATCGGTCATGAATATTTGACCTGCCCAAAGGCAGAACCGACCTCAGCTCGCTTTTCATACATCAGCTCAAGGAATCGTAATTACCTCGACACTTGGAAATAAACACTAGAAAATAAAAACACGTAGCCTTGTATAACCATGGAGACACTGTCTAAATATGAATATCTTACATAACATAACATTTAGTCATTTAGTATTACTCAATGTAATGTGGCGGCGGCGGCGGCGGCGGCGTGCGTTCAAGCGCTCGGTCTACCGGGGGTGAGCTCAAGCGGCGATTAATCCACTCGCGCACAACGCCACACGTTGCTGTTGTTTTGGACCTCCTTCCATTAAACGCTGCACTCACTCTAGGCTTCCATTAACTGCGACCTCGCGTTTCTTGACCCTTCACCTTGACTTCGCCTCCCACCGCGGGCGTTTAATCACAGGGTATAATTAGAAAAACAAGCCATTAAATAGGTTACTAACGTTCTTATAATGCTGATTTAGTTGTGAATATTTACACTTTTATTCGGGGTGGGGGGGGGCGGTTCTGGTTATCTCGACTGCCTCAACACCGAGGCACGGCGGCCGATAATGTGAGACAGCAACAGCGAGGAGGTCGGGGATAAGCCGCCTCGCTCCGTTAGCGGAGATCAGTCATGGTCTATTTGAACACGGACCTGCTGGGGCTGATAGCTCCTGGTCCTGAAGGCTGGCTGCAGGTACAGCGGCGGCGGACAGGGGAACCGCGGGGGGGGGGGCTGTGCAAATGGATTGGGAGGAACAAGTTGTTGCTTTAGCTATGCGTTGGCGCACCTCGGCTCGGCTTCACAGAAGTTAGGTGCTGACTTTATTATACACTGCGGGGTCTGGATGACAACGGAAAATGTGTTAAGGTAGATGGATACACATCCATCTATTGTAATTATTTTCTTTAGGTGATAATTAGATTAAATAAAAGATTGAGAAACGAATACAGCCTGCTATTCAATCCTTCAACTACAATTAATGAAATATATGATTGATAATATATGTAATGAATGAAAATATATGTATAATACAAATATTAATACAATCATTTGTCAAAACCATTGTGTGGATATTGTTGCTGTATGCCAGCTATGACTGATTTCCCCATTTTTCAATCCAAGTAAAACTAATTATTTTGGGATTTATTTTGTATGAGTGTTGCCTCTCTTAGCTCCATGCCCAAAGCAGCGTGGTAATGGGATCTGAGCTGCCAGTTTCAGATTCATCCATTTGCCATGAACGGCGGGTGGGGGGGAGAAGGCCACATTAAAGAGGGATTTATATAAGACCGTCTATGGGCACTCACAAACTTCTGGGACTTTCTTGGCACATTTCAAAAGGCCATCGTCGCACACCAACGCGGTGAGCCGAGGCGATCGTCCGGCCTGGATGTGAAACAGCCGACCCTGGGCTGTAACACGCAGTTGTTGCTGATGGGCGCTGATCGCTCGGCGACCTCTGCGTCTCTTTCCCGTTTATGTGCACGGGAGGCGATGATGTCAGTGGTCAAGGATGTTCTCAGTGTTTCCACGGCAACGGATAGACGCTGCTCCAGCTCAGAGGACCACAGGACAAAAAAAGGGGCCGAAACAAAAGCGAAAGAGCGCTTTCTTTAGAAAGTAGAGCTGTCGTCCGACCTTGTGGACCAGTCAAAGGCCGGCGGGCCCACTGGGCCCACTGTCCACCGCACAACATAGTGTTGACAACCACTGCCATCATAACAACATGAAATACCCTCTCTTGCTCTCTCTATCTCTTCATCTCTCTCTCTATCTCTGTCTCTCTCTCTGTCTCTCCCTCTCTGCTCGCCGACTCTCCATGTCTCCTCGTTCTCTCAGATCTGATAGGAAGGTGATGTAACCACGGCTCCACTTGTGTCTCCACGCTGTATCCTCTATGGGAGAATGAATGGGGCTTTTTCACAAGCTCTCGGTTCTTCAGTATTGATCACAGTTATTCGCAAACAAACAAGCTTTGGCCTACATATGCGTTTGTGTCTTTGTGTAGCTTTTCCTGCTGCTGTTGTAACCGCTTTGACGTCGTCGAGTTTGGATTTGCCTCACGACTGCAGTTTTTAGCTAACTGCTGTCATTTATCAAAGATGCCTGCTCGCATGTTGCTAGCAGAAGTGGTTCCTCTGCCCCGATATGGGCAGTCGCTTTCAAGGTCTGTTCTGGCTCTCTTCCCTCTCACTGATTTCAATGCTCTCTCTCCCCTGTCGCGGGAGGGCCATCACACTACGGAGACTATGAGACCTCCGCATTGCGAAAACATTAAAATCCTAGGAGGGCCGGTCCACCATATTGGACATATTTGTACAATTGGACAGCGCGCACACACACACACACACACACACACACAGTCACCGAAACAAGCACACAAAGAAAAACGGTCCTAATTTACCTTAGCCCTGTGTTAGTCCATGTGGGCTGGCTGTCTAATTGAAGGCCAACATGAGACGGAAATCGATGCGACATGCAGGAGGTGTGGAGGGCTTTCCTTGCCAGAGTCATATTATTAGATTTTGAACAATCTGATAACCCTTTCGCCTGTGATTGATCTCTTCCATTTCTACCGTTCAGGCCGGGATCGATGCTCTCTGCCTCCCAGCCGTCCCTGTCACGCCGGTGGGAGAGCAGCTGATAGAAAGACTATACTTGTGTGTGTGTGTGTTCTCAAATTGACGGGACATGGACACGGGAGGTGAAACCCATCTATGCTATCAAGACAAGGGGGGGGGGGGGGGGGGGGAGTCCCGTTTTTGACGGCAGACTCTCCTCAGAGACTGGACAAAAACAAATAACTATTACATTTACAGGCCAGTAGTCGCCTGGCTAATATGTCATGTGATATCTATGTAGCGTGTTTCTACGCAAGTGAAGTGGGAGAGAGAGAGGGAGAGAGAGAGAGGGGGAGAGAGAGAGAGAGGGAGAGAGAGAGGGAGAGGGAGAGGGAGAGGGAGAGAGAGCAGAGTGGGTGAGCGTGGAGGCATGAAGTGGTGAAACCTAATGGGCACACAAGAAGCCATTTTTACAGGACTCGTTGGTTGGGCAAGTATTGGATAACCTGGTGTGAGAACGTGCTCATGTTGCAGGGAGAGTGAGTGTGTGTGTGTGTGTGTGTGTGTGTGTGTGTGTGTGGCGTTCAGTCACACAGCAAATGTATGGAGACCCAGGGCATAAGGAATCATAATTAGCTCGACACTTGGAAATAAACACTAGAAAATAAAAACACGTAGCCTTGTATGACCATGGAGACACACTAAATACAGACAGACAGAAAGGCAGGCAGTCAGACCGATATTCCCAGTGGATATGCACAATTTAGAAGCTGTGAAGTAAAGACTGCAGTAGTAAAAAATAGGAAACCATGTACTTCTCCGGAAAATGAGAGTATGTATTTCATCAGCAGTGTAAATAAGACTACTAGGCTTTGGGAAGTTGCTACTGCCGGTATTTTACCAACACCTTCCTCAGAAGATCCCAATCGAAAGCAGCCCAAAGCAGACGCTTCTTGGCAGACTTTTGTTGAATATTGTGAACACATTTCATACCCGCCCGCCATGGAGCCTCGGCTGGTAAGAAGCAATCAAAAGATAACTGAAGACCTGTGTGAATACCTTTCTCGTAGCGTGACCTCATTGTGGTTAGTCGGCTTATTCAGAATAACAAGTGCGTGTAAACATACCGATCGATCTTAGTCCCCGTTCTTTAGTTCAGTTCAAACAAATGTATAATAACCCGATTACCTTTCCTGATTCCTCACCTTTCTGAAGCCCAGCCAGAGCCGTCTTGTCTCCAACCTCTTCAATAAAGTGTCTTAGAAAAACAATTACAAACGGAGACAACCAAGTGTCACCCTGCCCCTGCTGTAATTTAACCCCCCCCCCAGCACCACGCTGTGTGTGTTCACATACTGGTTTCCTTTCTCATTGTACTTCGGTCAGGCAAAACGAAAACCAATGGGAGGTACTTATTCACCCAGATGCCTTATTTTGTATAGAAGAGAAGAAACACAAACTGCGCCACAGTGAGATTGTTTTGCCGTGTGGGTGAAAAGGCATTGAGCCCATTGAAACAAGCCAGCGTTTTGTGGTTTTTTCTTGTCTCTTGTTTTGGTCTTATTTTGCAGGCACTTGAGACAAAAAAAACCTAAGCGGGTTGGTGAGAATTGTTAATGCCCTCATTGTTTATAATATTATTATTAATTTATTAAAGGCTGTGATGTGCTCGAAGGCGACATGCTGATAGAAGCCGAATGCTCTGATTGAGCATTGCCATTTGGTAGGAGACTGTATGAAAATGTGTATATGATAGCCGTTCTATGTATGATGTTTATGTGCAATAATAATGTGCAATAATGGAATATGTGACATGAAACAGTAAAATATGTTGGGAGTTTAGTTCAGCTTTTGTCTTGACTTCTCTCACACCAACAAACTGGGATGTCACTCCTTAATGAAGACGAACCAAGAGGTGAATAAGGACGCCTTATTAAATGTCCAGGGATGTATTATGAAAGTGTACATTTGGTGTCAAGGTTTTCATGCATTAGTGTGTGTGTGAGAGAGAGAGAGAGGGCTAAGCCTGTCGACGGGGCAGACCAGCCGTTGCCTGCGCGACAGTAAATCTGCATAACACAATGCACTAAGTAGGCTGTATTAATCACTTACACAATGTACTAGCACCTCTAATCTAATGAATAAAAGACGTAGGACCACCAGGATACTCATGTAGCGGACACCTTAACTGATCCACACTGATTTCTGCCAAACTGCGTCCATAATTGAAACGCTATGGCTTCGGTAATGTTTAGTGACCCTATACACACGCTCACTTCGCAACGCACGCCATCTCGCTCCGCGGGCCCCAAATCCATTTGTCGTAGACACGAACTGAATACATTTGAACGCGTCAAATGAAATATTAATTCATCCCGGTGTTGGGTATTATGAATAGATTACATTTTAACCGTCTCTCCTCTGCTCATCACACATCCAATTAGCCATGGGGATCGCTGTGGTTCGAGTGTGAGGTGCGGGGGGGGGTTTTCATGGCGAAGCCTCTTTTTTTCTTTGCCAGCACTGGGTCTATGCCACTGGACTATGGCCGCCTGTCAGTCTCTTTAAAATATTCACTTAACCAGCCTTGAAAGCCAAGCTGTGAGCTGTCAGTTTGGCCCAACACGTAGCCGTGCAGCGTGCACAACCACCGTCAGGGAACACAGTGTCAAGATATGAAGTGGTCAGCCATCCTGAGGGGCTGTTTAGACTCGCTAGTCGCTACTAATGCTACATATCTCTTCGGTGAAAAATCCTGAACCCGGACCCGAATGTCTGCCCTTTTTGGGGAGAGCGATATAAAAGCTTTCCCATCATTAGGTCACCAAAAGGTCGGGCCTTCACCAAGATGAGCAAACAAAAGCCAACGTTGATGTTAACGCACAGCTCAACGTGGAGATAGCGTGCAGATGTCACTTCCTCACCGGACTTGTGGAGGATTCCTAACATGCAGAGATTGAAGCATAATGCAGTTGAAGGTCACGATAGTGTTGCGGTTGTTGTTTTTTGTAATGATCAGTAACCAACCAACAGCAACTCAGCAGGAGTGCAGGATTATGTAAATGAGAGCGGTCTGCCTTGTCTATCTGGACAGGTTTTGACAGGTTTTGACAGGCTTCACAGGGTAGACAGCATGACTCATATGAGATAATTACTATGTGAGCTCTCGCTCCGCCAGTGTGATGGAGGGAAGTCATTAGAAAGATGCCACACCTTCCCCCCCCAAAGAGGTAATAACAGCATTTTCATGGGCCAAGCTCACAGCTTATGGACATCCGTTTTTGAATGACTCCCTGTGACCAATAGCATTTTCAACAGCTTTTGCAATTCGCCAGCTCATTCCTGGTGCCCGGGAAGACTATCTCCTCAGTAGCCAATAAAATGTGGGCTGCCACTGGGCCTTCATTGACAGAAGGAAGTGTCAATTGGTTTCACCTTATCTACCTTAAACATGCCTCTGCTGACTTCCTGCTTCCTCCCATTTTCTTTCTCCAACGCTGTTATATTTGTTTTGTTACCCCCTGCTACCGTGCCACCTGAAATCCTGCAAATGCACATAAATAAGTTAGTGAATTACAGAAAATGCTTTGTCAAGCTGAATGCGTTCAACAATGACTTCAGAAAAGCCAAGCTCTGCAACTTCAGCAAGCAAATGTTAAAAAAAAAAAAGTTCATTCATGTGAAAAAATAAGTCATGTAATAATGCTTGGGGGGACACACCCCCCGCCCCCCAAAAAAAAAAATCAGGATGATTGAATTTAACTTCAAAGGGATCCTGGTCAGCCGCCCCACAACAGGCAGCTTACTGTAGAAACTCTGCAATCGATGTCTTTCACTTCAAAGCCCCTCGTAACATCTATGCTTTATTTAGGTAATGGAGTGAGTTGTGGTGGCTGCTGGAGCAGGGGGGGGGGGGGTTGACAATGGCGGTGTCTCTCCCTCTCTCTCTCTCTCCCTCCCTCCATCCATCTCCGGATGGAGGAGGAGGAAGAGGCCAGAGCATGGGGATGAACCGGAGCCACGTGAGTCTGCACGTCGGGACGCCCCAACAACGGGACAGTAGCCCGGGCGACTAACGCCAGCCGGGTAATTGCACCGAGGCTGGCTGATTGAAAGCTTGTGTCACACGAGACGAAGCAATCAGAAGGACTTGTGTGTTTCCAGTGGAAAGAGGTCATGTGAAGAAAAGCGTGTGGTATTCAGCCAGTGGCACAGTGGTAATTCAATGGGTCACAGGGCGGCGTCTCCCAACCCTTGGCCGCGGTGTTGCTTTGTAATGTGTGGTAATGATTCAGAGGCTCGCTTCTGTACTGCTTTCCCTCTGCAATGACGACATCCTCACGGTCTTGGACAGTAATAACCTGCCATACCTGCTGGTGCCCTTATGGGTGATGCGGTCTAATACAGCGGGGGCGCCATATTATCTAAAGACTGTCAGACTCTAGATTCATACAAACAAGGCTAACGCGGATGGAAAGTACAATACTTCCCATCCTGCCTGAAACATACACAACAGCCTTTAAGTGCTGCTCTTCAATACACTATGGAGCTACTTGTATTGTGGTCAAGTCATTTGTTGTTGGACACTTAATACTTGGATTACTTCAAGCCAAAGCTAATATTTTACACTTTACATCTTATCCTTCCGCATGCCCCTCTAATTCCTATCCAAAATGCCTTGTGGTTCTAAAAGCTATCATGCCTTTGACCAAATATGGCAGCGAATGGATAACAAAATCCATGTCTCAGTTTTATTATGGTGACAAGGTGAACAAATCATAAGGATTGGGGTCTGCTTTCTCCTACTCGTGCGTCTCCATTGCTGGTGCATCAAAATGTTTACAACAAGTAGTCTGGACAGGTGCGCTTACTATGCATGGGACGAAAATACCAACGCACCAAGAGTAAAAGCCAGGATCACATTACCATGCCGTCCTTCCATTATTGTCCACAAGCCAAAAAGCACTTTGTTGACTTTCCCTCTGAAAAATGTCTGGCCGGACAAACAACCTTTTCTAAAAGCTGCATGCCATTTGCTTATTATAATATTTAAGTCATTTAGTAAGTGCTTTTAAAGACAAAATGACTTCCATTGAACCTGCCTCTGTCACGGTCCTGTATTTGCAGGGTTTGGTCTGCCTAAGCGCGGGCCGTGAGAAATGGAAACCAGAACAAAAGAAACGTTGTGTGGTGTACACACGCAACAGGCAACACGCAAAGAGGAAAAACTATATTTTTAGCAGCGGTCATGCATTCATTATAAGGTCATGACCAGCAGTACATACTTTTACTTTCAATACCATATAGCATATTTTATATTCAGTACTCGTAATACTTTTAGAATGGTAAATGAATGCTTGTTGCACCACTGTTGAAAGGAGACGAGCGGATAGCGCTGACGTCACGCTGTCTCGCGCGTCTGACGTCCCCAGACTCCCCCCTCTGACATCACAAAATCAATCCCCAAGCATCCTGCGATTAACCGCGAGTGACGCGTCCTCCGAGCCACACGCATCATCGACATTAACCGCCGCTCCGCTTTCAACCTGGGACACAGCTTTGAATAATGAACGCGCTCGGAAATCATCCATTATGAATCCGTTTATTAATTAATAAACAACAGAGGGGCTAGCTACTGATACTACAGCACATCTTCCACTCCCTCTCTTTAACGCTCTCCGTTTCTCTCTCTTTCTCTCTCTCTCTGAGTTTCACTCAGAGCTGAGAAGAGATTGCTGTATTTTACAATTATGGAAAGAATGGGATGAAGGAAACTGTTGGTGATTGACAGTAGATAGATAGCCCTCCGGCTGCTTCGAGACAGGTCCTTCACTAAGAGGGCAAATAAGTGAGTCTGTTAATGTCACAGGGACGGATAATTATCATCTCGTGTGACAGTTTACTTTGTCCTCGTCGGACGTCTGACATGTACGAGCGTGTTTTTACACATATATCCTTTTGTGTGTTAGATATAAGGGTTATAGGTTTGATCCTGAATTTTCTGCTGGGATTAATAAAGGTATGTCTTATCTTATCTTGATACTTGATGTTAATTGTGGTCTGTCACTGGATTGGCTCTCGATAAAGTACATTCTGTTTATTGGGGATTACGCTTGTGATGAAGTGTAGTCGTACTTGGTGTTGGCGGAGGTTAAAGGAGAAATCTGGTGTAAACTGGTTCTGGGATGTTTAGTATGAGAACGAGTTCCAATGTTACCATGGTGATTAAAGGAGAACTCCGGT
>JAOPJI010069957.1:0-21554 GCA_027122695.1 Merluccius productus | reverse complement strand
ATCTATTGAAATAATTAAATGTAAAGTGATCTGCCAAATATTTTTCAACTAAGCAATTAAAGTACAATTATAAGATTAAATTGTACAAAAGCCAGTTAGAAGTTAATGTTTATGCAATTATACATACAGATTTATCTATTGAAATAATTAAATGTAAAGTGATCTGCCAAATATTTTTCAACTAAGCAATTAAAGTACAATTATAAGGTTAAAAATTTAAATAATTACCCTATTAAAAGTAATTAATTAGGTAACTAAATGTCACTAATAACGTGGAAATTTGAATGACCACCGACTTAAAGAAATAGTTGAACAGTATTATTAGTTGGACAACTGCTGTCAAATATTGCCGTGCCGAGTAGCGTGAATAAAGTAGTGAACAAATTACCGAACTATCGAAGCCTTCATGACAAATGGTGTCAATATTCCACGGCTGTTTCTAAAATCAAATGTCTTCAAGTCGAAAGCGCACCGGCCATATACTTTTTCCTCGTGCAGAAGGTCGGCTTCTTGTCTTATAACTTCGTCATACTATGAACATGAAAAATAAAACATAGCGAAAAACATACAAACCTTCGCTTTGCACTCATCCAAGTGAGCTTTTAGTTGGCCAGTCGGAGCACCATCCATTTGTGCTTTTTCGTATTGGATGGTAGCCTGGTTGAGGTTGTTTTTGATTCTGGCCCATCATGAACAAGTGCACGTGAATAAAATGTACGTTTCTTTTTCTTTGGCCAAATTGTCTTTTCTCGCTTGGAATTCGTGCATGCGTTCCACTCGAGCTTGGTGACGCCAGCGAAACAAACTCCCGGTGTCGATATTGGGATGGGTGTCATCTTCGTCGTCACTAACCTAATAAATGTGCAGAATATCAAAAGAAAGGTGTTTTTTCATTTACTTCGATCTTGCTCCACTTGCTGTAATCTACCATTTTGATGTCGCAACACGGTCGTGAACGAAGTCATATGGCACATAAATCGTTACCTGTTCCCTTAAAGTGGCCCGTTCGTGTGTGTTGGTTGATCCTAGTGTTCTCTTTTTGATTTAATGATTGTTACTTTGGTTTTATTGTTAATTTTACATAGTTGAGTTATGACAAGTTGCCATCGTCAGGAAAGATATAGTTGTTCAGCCAAAATATTTAATTTCCAACAATACACAAATAATTATTAATATTGGCTAATCTTTAATTACTTATCATTTTCGCAAGATAACAGGACATATTTAAAAAGTTTTATTGCGCAAAGAAAAACCCCTACATAATATTACAACAAATGTGCAGTCAAAATTAGTCTTAGAACATAAGAAATGTCGTTATTCGTAACAATTGTCATTGTTCTGCTCTGTCTCAGCGAGCGCCAAGAACTTGTCAAACTCCTCGGCGATGAAATCCTCTTCAGCTTCAAGCAGCACATTGTAGATGGCGTTGATGTTGCGGTCGAACTCCTCAATGTGTTCCATCCACATGTATTCGACATATTCCTCCGGTATTTTGGGAGTGGTCATCCTATCCACAAGTCAGCAACTCGCTCTCAAGCTGCTATACAGTACTTATACGATGGTGAATTCGAAGGTTGGATTTGAATCGCAAACGACGATATAATTGGTCGAGTCGAGCAGTTCCGAAATCGATATTGTCAGCCAACAAATTCATTTACTTTGTATAGCAACGAATGCGTTTGTTGTCAGGTGCATTCAAAGAATAACTGAACACTCATCGCTACTCTCGAATATTGTATACAGCAAAGAGTGCGCGCATTGTTGCTCATTTAAAGTTTTTTCAAAGAAAAGTTTTAACTCTTCTTCATTCTAACCTACAAATTACACCAGCAACCGTTGTGTGATAACTACCTATAGAAAGTAGATTAATGCCTTGTAATGCAAACTTCGGCTGTGATCGTGGTGACATCAAAATAAATTTTGCACCCAAAATGGCCAACGACCATGACTTGATGGCACTAGAAATACTGTCTTTGTCCAAGCGCGAGGGCAATAACAAATGTGCGGACTGCCACGAAATAAGTGTGTGCTGTTATATGCCTAATGGGCTCATTCAATGCTATTTGCTTTATAGACCCCAAATGGACCAGTTGGAATTTGGGAATTTTTATTTGCATGAACTGCGCCGGTTTACACAGAAAGTTGGGGGTCGGTGTGTCCAAGGTGAAATCCATCACGTTGGATTATTGGAATGAACAGTATTTACAAGTACTTTCAAATGTTGAAGATCTCACGCAGATGCTATAATTTCTTCACTGATAGTCCATGTCTAACATTGGAAATATCAAGTCAAATGCGTATTATGAGGCGAATTTGCCCTGTTCCTTCCATCGTCCGTCGTGTTCCACCAACTCAACGTAACTAACACTGATTCACCATTAACTGTTAGACTATCAATACTTTCTTTGCTCTATGGTTCTTCTCTTTCGATGACATCTAATGTACCTAGAAAAATGGAAACTTTCATTGTCAACAAGTATGTGAAGAAACTGTACATTTCAAACAATTCCGATGACTACCCCTGTTTGAATAAATGTAATTCGGCGATATAACGTTGTAGTATATAAGTGAATAGCCAATAAAACTGTATCTCCCAAAACGCAACCAAATACAACCCAACGTAGTGTAAACACAAAAATGTCTGTGGTCATTTATTTTAGAGTCCTCTCACAGAGACGATTTGATCAATCTCTTTTGTGACTACACTCCGTCCGTGGAAACAACTACCAGTATAGCTAGCGATCGAGCGAACAGTGCTCACACGATTGAACAAACACCTCCAATCAACACCACTTTAAATCAGTCACTCAGTAATGGTATCAAGCGGATTTTTAGTACACTTGTATGACCTTTAATTTTAGATCAAATTATGCAGTTGTTCGATTGTAAGCCCCATTTCTCCAATAATGCCTATCAACATTCTAGCAACGTCTTCAATGTCGCCAAAAATTCACAGAACGTACTAATTGAGGTCGAAGTTTCATAATTTGATTGGTGATGTTAGTTGTCCCAAAAGCCACAAACCACACTGTCCAGTTCAAACTTGCCCAGCCACAGACTGCAAGACCCGTTTGACCAACTTTTTAAATAGTTTAACGATAGAAGATATTTTTAATTCTTTATTTTCAATGCTGAATACGACGAAACCGAGTTATAAATTATAACTTATAATGTCGCCACCACGTACCGTGCATTTAAGTGCGCATGCGTATTGGATTTTAAATTCAGTTTCTGCTCAATAATTAATAGACCTAATAGTGTTAAATTGACAGTATATTATCATGTGCTCTAGAAAATCGCATAAGTTTTGCACAGTTGGTCAAATTTGTAATGCGAGTTTATGTAAATCGACGATTTTGCAACATTTACATAACAAATTACGGGAATATTATTCTTACATCAATTCCAAATGATCGATGAACTCTCTTATAGTAGATGGATAAGTTTGATAAAGTAAAAGTAACACAATTTTCTGCATACTAATCTGCCTAGTGGCATGTAAACAAACTTTTAAAAGGAAGCATTTATAATGAATTAAACTATTGGTTAATGTCACGTAAAAGCAAAATAAAACAAGCCGAACACATATATATAATAACACTACAGACATAACTAACGTCGAGATCTAGGTCTTTTCCTGATACAACTGCACAATTGAATCGCTGTGAGCACCAATACGAACAATAAACACAACATCGCAATGCTTACCGCTAGGTAGTATCCCTTTTGTTCCTCTTTTACAGACGTGGTGGGTTTGACCCATTTCATGTTGTTAGTGGATGAATGGGTGCGCCTCAGCACTAGTACATGTGCTAAGTTTCAATTGATCGATTAACAGCCTTGAGTTACCGATTGCCACGTATGATGTACTTTTTCAATTTTGTGGAAGATACCACATGAAGCTATGAGCAAACAAAACTTCAATTTCAAATTGAAATGTGGCTCGCGCAACTATAAAATAAGAACACGAAACTGTACCTTTGAAAATGCGCGCATATAATACACTACCAATATGATATACAACAATAACCATGTGTAATAATAATAAAGAGTTATTGTTTGCGGGGATATACATTGACGTGATTTAAACTAACTCCAGAGCTTTATGAGACCGTCCCAACTGCAAGTCACGATCTTCGAGGGTTCATGGGGGAGCCATTCGCACCCAATGACAACCTTCTTATGTGCGTCAAAGCGGCTACAGGAAATCGCATGTAAATGACGGGGAACTCATCAATACACAGTTTAAAAATAACGCGTTTAATAACGTAGTATACAACTTTTAATTTATTACCAAACCAACTTTGACTTTTTCCACGTCCAAATGTTCAACTTGCCCTGTCCATCCCCACTCATGAGGTACTTTCCATCTGGCGAAAAACACGGTTGACATGCGTACCCAGATGTCTATGACAAGATTAAGAGAACTGAAAAGTCCGTCGACGGTAGTACCACATGACCACGGAAAGCCTTTCTTTTTTCGCGCACATTGTTAAACAGGTCGAAAATCATTATTCTGTTGTCCATACATTGACCAGCCAACCATCGGCCGTTCTTCGATTTGCACACCGCAGGGATGGAGTGCATCGACGGGTCTGCGATGTACTTTGTGTCGACGGGAATGTCCCTACGAAAATAACTATTAAACACTGGTCTCACATTGCTATTCATCACCATTCCCACACACGCAGACTTTTATCGTCGGACGTGGTCACAATACGCTGGTTGTTATCGAAGAACGATATCGTGTTAACGGGTCCGAGATGTCTATCGTATTCCTGCACGATTTGATTTTCTCGGGTGTCCCACTTTATAGTTTGGTGTTTAAATGCACAAATAAAAACGATATACTGTAATCATTTTGAAGTCGACCATACCTGCTATGAATAGGTGTTGTTTATCCTAGTTTTAAGATATTATTTATTGTGTGTGTGTGTGACATTGTTTGAGTATAGCAAGTTAATTTGTGTTTACATATATATACCTCGTCAGGGTTGAATTTCACGCAATAAGGGATTTTGTTGTGCGTGAACTTCTGTATACACTTTCCAGTTTCGGTGTCCCACAACTTGATCCAACGATCGTAACTTGCACTCAAGAACTGCGTGCCGTCATTGGAGAAACAAAGGTCGCGAATGGCCTCGCGGTGACCTTCAAACGTGTAAACCAACTCGCGCTCTTTGTACGTTTGCCAAAGTTTGATTTTCGCGTCCATACCTCCAGACAACATCAAGTGGCCAGAATTGGGGAACAACCGAATCACAGACACGCCTTTTGCGTGGGCTTTCCATGTGTAATTGAGTTTCTTCGGAACGAAACATTCGTTTGGGCCATCTTCTCGCTTCAAATTCACGTCCACGTCCACCGGTGGGTGTAAGAATGATCTGCCTTGATAGTCGTATGGTGTTTTCACTATAACACATTTATTAGCTGGTAGTCACGTTGTCGTTCGTTAACAGATGTATTTCGCCATGCAATCATAATGCCAAGATATTAAAGAAAACTCTCTGCTTCAATATTTAATTTTTTTAATTATCTAACATGTTTTCCATTGTTTTATAATTCAAGCTGATTTTACAAACTGTTCAATTATGTTTATTTCGACGTTAAAATAAGCCGTTTTTAAGACAAGTAAATTACATAATCAGGCAACACGCTTTTCAAATTGCGCCATTGTCTTTAATAGAAAATGTAATGAATTACTTAATCGAGCAACACGCTTTTTCATAACTGCGTAATAGCTTCTTGAAAGTATTAAATTACGTAATTATTGCAACACGCTTTTTCATAACTGCATAATAGCTTCTTGAAAGTATTGAATTACGTAATTATTGCAACACGATTTTTCATAACTGCATAATAGCTTCTTGAAAGTATTAAATTACGTAATTATTCAACAAAATTGTTTTGACTAATAGATGCTATAATATTGAAATAATTCAATTTCTTTCTAAATTCTTACTCATATCCCAAACATTAATTACTTAATCGTGCAACACGCTTTTTCAAACGGCACTATTGTCTTTGATAGAAAATGTAATTAATTACTTAATTGTGCAACACGCTTTTTCAAACGGCACTATTGTCTTTGATAGAAAAGGTAATAGTTACTCTTAATTAGACAACACGTTTTTTTTAAAGGCACTATTGTCTTTGATAGTAGAATTTGATTCCTAATTATAACACACGCTTTTTGAATTATTTAGTTAGACCCCAAACAACATTTAATTAGTTTTTTGTTTAAAACACAATATAGATTTGCACATATTGAATTTCAATGATTGTTCGAATTACTACAGAAATTGGATAAAAAACGTTTTCATTTAAGTCAAATCTGTAAAACCTATCAATTATTTCTAATAAGGAAATTATTTTTGGAGTTTAATACGATTTTAATTACTCAAATAAAATACGGTTGATCAATTTAACTTTCCACGTGTCACGAAGTTAATGGAATAGCACATTTATTTTTTTAACTGCTATATTAATTAATCAAAACATTCAATGCGAAAGGGCCTAGACAATCGTCTGCAGTACTGCATGATAATTTTGAACGAATGCAAAAGTTTCTTATTTGATATTTAAAAAAAATATTATCAACTATTAAATTGAAAATTTAAATAAATTACAATGTAACGTGAACTTCTCCTCCATATTGGGAGGCTCGTTAGCAGCGTCGTCGTCCAAATCTCGCCTCTTGTGGAAATCGAACGACTTGGGGGGTCTCAGCTGGGCTTTTCGTTTGATCTTTTCAATTCTCATTTCTTCCAGTTTCTCAAACTGCTCCTATAACAACCACTATACGGTTCTGCCGATCGATCAAACACCTACTTCGGAAGGTTTGGCTGTTTGATTAATACCAATATAATTGGCCCATGGACCTTTGAAATTTTCTAAATCGCCAGGATCGCCTCTAGCTTCTTTCTTTTTCAATCGAAAATCCTCATCCGTATTTAAATTGGGGGTGTGAGTCTTGACGACCATCCTTAACGGATTTAGCAGATAAAATACAACAGTTGAAGTTACTGGTTGGCGCTTTGACTAGGGTCGACAGCTTCGCCACTGGCAGTAAAGTCTACACGCTGTTTCTCAAACATCACATCGTTCAAATGGGCTTCTTCCATGTAGCCAGTATAGATATTTCTAGTTTCTTTCTCTGCGTTGGATTTGAATGGGTTTTCGGGACCGACCTATTTTAATTAGTAAATATTTTATCCATTCAATTCACTATTTTATAGGGTAATCATTCCATTTATCACAACAAACATAATTCAATCACAAAACGCATTACATTCACCGCATACAGCTCATCAACCTTTGGGTTATACAAAACAACTGTATCTTTGTCGTCTATAAACTTTTCCTCTTGACGAACGTTCTAAAAAGCATGACACAC
This sequence comes from Merluccius productus, assembly GCA_027122695.1. Classification (NCBI taxonomy): domain Eukaryota; kingdom Metazoa; phylum Chordata; class Actinopteri; order Gadiformes; family Merlucciidae; genus Merluccius; species Merluccius productus. The sequence goes on along the minus strand of JAOPJI010069957.1, from coordinate 14,158 downwards.
GTATCTGCGCCATTTTAAAGTACAGTTGGGTGTACAAAGGGAGCAACAGTGAATTTCGATTTTTCACTCGTGGAATCACTCATATTATGACGGTTTAATTCATCTTTTCCTTTGTCATCGTCGCTATCGCAATATGAAGACTTTATGAAATTCATTTTACGAACAACTGCGAGTTTTGTCGAGGTAAATATGACGCTTTTTTCTGAATTTTTGAAGTAATATAAAAAAGCTGTATATGTAGATTTTTTAATTTGTGGGTTATTTATATGGGCAAATTCGAAACGACTGGTTAATGTTACACGTTAAAGATGATAAAATTGTTGCGAATGTTTCCATGTGTTGGAGTGCATGGATTCTGATAAGTAGCACGAGACCAATTTTTCTGAATATTTATACATTAAAAATAATTGAAACAAAAAAACAATTTGTCTAATAAGCCAATATCAACTTGTAATCTTTACAGTTTACACTATCTACAATGTTGCCGAGAGTAGCACTAATATGAGAGTTTTCTGGATCACGCACATCCACAAACACTCTGCAAACGAAATAGTTTTTATTGTTGTCCAGTGCAAAGGTGAGTTCGTTGAGTGACAAAAAGAAATGGGTTTTATTCTCTATCGAAGTGGACTTGACTTCGACAAAATGGCTGGCAGTTGTGTTGATACACCTAGGAATAATCAAACTACCACCAAAATAAACCACCTATACTTGACAGTGATAATGAAATCGTACGGTAGGAACGATTCATCATTCATATTGATCCATTCGACATCGATAATTTGGTTTTTGTTAAAGTGGGTTTCCTTCATGATGAAGTCGTAGAAAAACTGTTCCCCGGCACGGCCAACGTGGTCGGTGAACTTGCTGGCGTTTTCAAGTGCAAAGTTTTGAGGCAACTCGCACTTTTTCATATTTTTAAGGTTTCGAGTGGATTCTTTCTCATTCATTATATTGGAACTCTCTGAAGGTTGGCTGATCACATCAGAAGATTTAACAAAATCAGACATTATATCAATGGACATTCTTATCCAGTTGTCTTTGCCAACGCATGTTTGAAATAGTTTTTCAAATTCCATCACGAATTCCTCTAACTGAGCCGCTGTAATTTTCGGAATTGTGTCGTTGTTTAGTTTGTAGGAATTTATACACCAACAGTTTAAATTTTCTCCGACCAACACGCACAATCTACCATTGACATTAGCAGATTGGTCGTTCATTTGAGCGTGTATAAAGGGGTTGTTATCATCGAATGTCACCACATTAACGACGTAATCGTCGTGTTCTGGGACTGGAATATTTGAAGTGGAGCTCAACAAAGTCGATATTCTTTTGTATATTAAATCAATTACATTGTGAAAGTGGGTTTCAATTGGAGAGTCATTGGAATAAAATTTTGACTTTCTGTAACAAGCACAATCAATTGTCACAACATTTGACAACAATTTGTATCCAAACAACTTCAACAGGAACATTTTGGAATATAGCTTTTTGAATTTTTTCCATGACAACATGTTGATTTGACCATAAGACGTTTTTAGATCAACGCAATTGACAGAATGGAAATATTGCAGGTATCTCTCCAAATAGCGATCATCTACAATAAGATGGTGGGTATTTTCCTTCAAATCGATCGGCGCATTGAGCATTTTTGAAAATATTTTTGAGTGAGTTTTTAAGATTCGTTCCGTTTCACAATTGTTAGAGACTACGATATCGTCGTACAGATTTTTGAAAGTGTCGCGGTGGTTGTATCTCAACAGGGCGTCTTTTTCATTGTAAAATTTGAAAAATTTAAGGACTTTTTTCGAAACTTCGTTCACATCGGCATCATCACCTAAAAACATTACAATTACAAGAAATACCTAACAATAAGATGTTAATGTTCCACATATAAAGCAATTCAAAATTTAATTAGATTTTTAATCCTTAGTAATTATTTTTGAGATTTTAAAATAAATTTTTTATGTTCTTCAAATCATTTTCATGCAACTAATGAAACAAAATATTTACATTATAAAATAATTATGTGTGTAAAATTTTCAACATTATTTTTAATCTCGGTGGAACTTATATAAACATTATATATAGTAATCTAAGTACTCGTTACATTAAAAATAAATTTATTAATGTGGTCTAAAAAATATAAACATTTTTGTAAAATCTATAATATTTTGTTAAAAACTTTTATAACTAACTAACTTCGACATGGTAAAATAAATAACAAAGTAATTTACGCAAATTTTGTAAATAGGAGTCCAACAAATGCAAATAGTTTCTAGGAGACAGATCCACATTGAAATGGTCAACAAACAAAGTTCTCAAATCTGAATGAGGATAGAAGCGCTTGAGGGACTTTTCTGAGCAGAATATTTTGTCGGTATAGCAAACCTGGTTACTTGAGTACATGTGTCCAATGGTGGTTAGCGAAGATGCGAGAGTAGTTGAATCGCACTGTGGGACATAAATCAATTTTTTGTGACGATCGATTTCAAGCGGAATTTCTTTCTTCTGGCATTGTTTAGCCAGTGCTGTGTAGATTACAGTGAACACAGATAAAGGCGGTAATTCCCTGTAATTTACGTGAGCCAACTCACCCAGAATATTCAAGCAAAAGTCAACCGTTAACTTGGTTGTCACTCCAACAGATCGAAGAAATTCCTTATCAGACAATGGCACTTTGGAAATGAATTGGTGGAAGGATGGATGGTCCAAAGAAGTGGGGCATTTATTGCACGCGATGATAAACTCATTGGAAGATAACGAGTTGTCTTTGTTAACAATCCAAAGTTCACTTCTAAGTTGACATTCAAACTCACTTACCTTTGAGCATTCGTTATTGGAGAATTGTTTAATTGTTTGCCAAAATTCGTCGAGATATTTCAAAAGTTTGACTCGGTCTTCAGTGGGTCCATGCTTTATGATGTGAGTGAAATTACTCAGAGATTCAGATTGATAGTGTGGTTCGACTCCAAGGTATTCAAAGAATGCATCAAAGTTATCCACATTTTCGAAATTATTGGAATAATATTGTAGATCAACATAGTAATGGTCGGCTAGCGGCAATTTTTGGTACAATCCAAAAGCGTGGATTTTACTTGACAACCGAATAAAATTAAAGTTTTTATTGTGGTCCAAACACACTATGGAATAACATTCCTTAATGAAACTCAAAAATTGGGTTGTAAATCCACTCTCTTTCCACATATTGTACAAATATTCGGTTGTTTTGATGTAGAGTTGTGTTTTGTGGTTGTTTTCTAGGGCATTGTTTAAAAGGGGCAAAATATGCTCTTTTAACACTATCTTGATATCAACGGATTTAAAATTGAAAACAGTGGAAAGCAAATAATCAATTTGGTCCTGTCTATAGTTGTTCTTTAGTAGATCTTGAATAATGGAAACGTGCAAAAGTGCAAAAGCATTTGTGGTAGGATTATTTGGTGTAAGCTTTCTGGAACATTCCAAAAACAACTTGCACAAACTTTGAATCGATTCATTTTCGGAATTTTTAGTTTGATCACACATCGATGTGTAGTACACAGTGGTTGACAAATCACTCAACGATGTCACTTGATTGTGTTGTAAAAGAATGAACTTCAATGATTTTAATTCATCGCTAAGCAATTTTGAACTATCGTTTTGAATGTCCGAGCAGATATGTGGAGATAGTAGACCCAACTCAAGCAAGTCGATCAACAAAGCAAACACTGCCATACAATTATTGTTTTCCATTGTTAATAATGAGTGTCTAACAATCATTTTCAACCCAAAAAAATGACAACCCAATTGCGCCAAAGTATCTCTGATACATTGAGCAGAAGAGTGGCCACTGTTGTTGAGTCGTGGGTGCAGAAGATGCAGTTGGTTGGAGTGACAAATTTCCGCAATACTAGCTCCAATATAACAATCGTTTTCCTGGTTGAAAAACTTGCCCAACTTGGCGAACCATTCGCGCTCATACACCACCACAACTGAGCTCGGTGACGTGACTATTATGGAGTTGCTGTGAAGATCGATACACGGTACAATTTCACACGACCTCAGTCCGTCCAAGATCATTCGTCTCACAAAAAACAACTCCGGTTGAAGAAAACTGTTCTTGTTTGGAATGAGCTTTAGAAGCAAAACAAAGTTCATAAGTTGACTACTCCAAGTTAAACTATTTTGCTGGGATATGAACGACTGACATGCTTTGATGAACAACGCCGGAATTTTGCTAAAGATGTCCATGTTGTGCGCCGAATCCAGCACGACTTCTTCTCTTGAGGAGGAGAGTTCGAAGTTGGCTTGAATGATGAATTTGAAGCCGTAGCTTCTGACAGGCAGGAAGCAATAGAGGAATTCGTGCTGCGGCTGGTAGTCCATGAGTTCGTCTAGGTTGGAAACTTGGTCATCAATTTCACGGTGACAGGCTTTGTTTTTATTGCTGTCGTAAATTGCTGGAATTCTAAAGGAAATCGACACATTGCAATCATCATCATTTGTTGAAATTTTGTTATTGAGCGTGAAAAATCGCTGAGAACTTGTTTCTTCTATTGAAGTCGTAGTTAAATTGGTGCGGGTTGTGGTGATCAGAGCGAAATGGGAATCACCTTGGACTTTGCTGTAGTTTATGAGAGAGTCGTGCTGGAGCACCACTATGCATTGGATGTGTCGCAAAAACAGCAATACCGACGTGAAATTATCAATGCTCAGTTTGAACGACCTGAAAGTGGCTTTCAATGGCAAACGAACGCAAGTGTTGAACGGCAACACTTTTTTCAGATAGTTAGAAATGTCGTCGTTCAATTGAGCGCAGTTTTCCGGCAAGATATAACCAATGGGGCCATAGTGGTCGGCGTCAAATTTAAAGTTGAACCCTCCGGAGTGAATCTCGGGCTTGTTGGAGACGCTGAACACCGACTTAAACCCAATTCCTTTACACCCTAAATAGCATTGATCAATACGCTGTTGTCAATGCAACTAAAGTTGAGCCAACATTCAATAAACGTGCTGAAAATGTATACATACCGTTTTGTTAATTAATACTGTTTAATTATGCAAATACCTTCGTTACTCGATTTACAACTGATAAACGCATTTGTCGTGCAAATTGTGACAGCTTTACAAATCCTCTAGTTAATACATTATTATATTGATTTAGTAGTTCTCATTTAACAAGCATATGTATCTATAATAAGAACAATTAATTTCAAACTTGACCACTTGAATCCTAAGATAAAACTAAAAGAGATGGGAAATTTTCACCCTGTATATTCATTTATTTATTGGAAAAACAAATTTTAGATAAACATAGTTTTCTTTCATTTGAACTGTTTAAATAATCAAGCGATGTCCTATTCAAGCTATTCAAGTTGATAAAATAACAACTAATTTTTCTCCATAATTGGTACTTAAACCAAAAAAATAATAATGAAGCTGAAATAGAGATCGTGTTAATAAATTATTTTTAATGCAAATTTTTAGATAATTTTATACATTAACTGCATTAGTCTAGAAGAAAAGTATTTACAATGTTAATAATTTTTAATATTAGAAAAATATTTACAATGTTAATAGTCTAAATTCAGCTAAAATTTTATTCAAGCCCATTTTAACCCAATACATTGGGATTTTAACTCTGGAAAAGTGCAAAACGCGGAGTTTAATTGGGTCTGCATTTTTAAAATTTATTTTACATTCAACGTGTGTTATTTCGCAAAAATATTGATTTCCAAAATTTACCTATTTATTGCGCACGCACACGAAAATATTGAAAATTCTTCTTTTAATTTGAACGAACTATCAGCTCCATCTTGATATAAAATTTGAGTGAATTTATTATTAAGCAAATGTTTCCATGAAATATAATTTACAAACTAACCAACTTCCGTCATATGGAATATTAGGGACTCAAATGGTTATTTTGTTCAGAAATTATATAAAATTAATTTCTAACACTTAAATTAATTTTTGCATTTCGTTCGTGTAAATTTGGTAATGCCAACTTTTATCCAGTTTAGACGTGAGTTATATACACTGAAAGATTTGGACAATTGCATTAATAAAAATTGTTTCGTTATAAAATTAGTATTTATACTAAAAATTAGTTCTTATATTAAAATTAGTATTTATACTAAAAATTAGTTCTCATATTAAAATTAAGATTTATAATAAAATTAGTATTTATAGAAAATTTAACAAAAAATGAAGGTAAAAGAGCGTGAGGTGGTCAAATACCTATGGTCGTTTTGCTTTCGCACTTGGTGCTCGAACCGACATCACAAATGGCTTCGACATCGCTGGCGTCAAACCCAGTTTCATTGGAGGTGGCGTAGAGGTCAGATTTGGTGAGAATGAACGCACACGAAGGCACCACACGCTCAGGATTAGAGTTGAGTTTTGAGAAACTGTCGTCGAAATTTTGAATCAACTCGAACAAAAAATGCGATTTATTAGAGTACAACTCTGACGCGAGTTTCATGAGTCCTCTGCCTTGGCGGTCGAGTTGGGTCTTCAAAATAGGGTCGATTTGGTCGATGGAGCCGACAATTCCGAATTTGTTCCGTCTAATGTGGTCAATGAGGTTGCTACTTAACGATGGGTCAACGTCGGTGGCCCTCATATAACATTCATTTTTCGCACTGACTTCACAATTCCCTTCTACAACCGCAACAAATTCGTGATTATTAAAATCTCTGTTGAGTGTCGACGAATCAACGTCGTTGGAAACACACAAAGCTTCAACCTTGGTAGCACTAAAATCAACAAAGTAATCCACATCTTCAGCCAAACATTCTATGGCCATAACGGCAAACTTGACACAGTAATCTCTGCCGAAGCATGATTTTACGTGGGAAAAAGCAAACTTCAAAATATCCTCGCTGTCAAGTTGATCAAACATCTCCCCGAGAATCTTTACAAACACACTCGCATACAAAAAAGTGTTCACTTTTGACGGCAAGTAAGCCAACACTTCAATGAGAAACTGTCTTGTTACCGTGAAATCAACAGATACAGTGTTGATAGCGTCTGCCACACACCGAGTAAGTAGCGTCGTGGGAACTTGGTGCCAAAATTCGCAACACGAAATCACGAACTCATACAGCAAACGAGCGCATTTGAAGGGATCTTGATTTCTGAAACAATCTCCGAGCAACTCGCCCAACTCAACAGAACTCACTCTCTTCAAGCACACCCAGCAATGATCCACTTGTTCAACTAGCAACAGTTCGTTCGTTTGCACGCTCTCGTCAAGTTGAAACGCAAATTTTTTCATCACAGCGGAACTCATCTCGTGCAATGGTAGCGAACTAATGGGTGCATCGAATACACAATAGCCGCTGTCCCAAATAAACATCCGATTGTAAAATTTCTTCAGACGACTGTCGACTACGTGGGAGTGTTCAGAGCGAAAACCTTCAAAGAAATGCGACAATGTTATCACAGCAAATGAACTGTTGTGAACATTTTCATTCACTCGAGTTCTATCGTGTATAATGTGCAGAATGGTCTGGTCTATGTTGAAGTTTTTCGCAACATATTGGATCGCTTCTTCCTACATAAGTAACAGTAGTATTGGGCATTTAAATAATGTTTAACGTTGGTAGTATCGCGAAGTAGTTATTTTTGAGAAAATAAATTTTCATTGTATTGACACACTATGATGAACAGCAAAATGCAAAAACCACAAGTTTACAAATTAGTTATTCATTTTTGTCAGAGTCAGAAAATCTCCAAGGTTGATATAAAAATTGTCTTCAAAAGAATGTCATTACTTTGTAATTTAATTTGCTAATTTATGAGAATTAAGTAGTAAAATCTTTTTTCTATTTTTAATTCGGCAATAGTTCCCTAAACTAGTATAATTACATAACGAAATTAAATTTCAACGCGTACAAAATTAACGTGGAAATTCTACTGAAAACGCTCTAATACGAATATATATTTTTATTAAATACACAGAACACGCCAGCCTAAAATATGCACTTGTAGGACAGAACTTTACTGCTTGAAATCCGTAAAAATGAAAAATATTATATCATCATATTCTGATACAGTTAATGTGCAGTTGAGCAACACACATTAAAAATGAAATAGTTGAACATATTAGATGCAATTTTAAGCGTATTCAACAATAAAAGCGACTAAAAATATCAAATTAGATAGTTTTTCAGTTGAAAAAACGTGTCAGCAGCTTTTAAATTAAATATTTTCAAATATTATACCAACTAAAATTACCAAAAACACTCATAAAATAAGAATTACTTTAGTGTTGTACTTCAAATGGCCAGATATCTGACGATTCAAACTGTCAACCATTCGCGACACAAACGTTGACAAACTGTTGAACGCAGTTTCCTTTGACAAATTGTTCACCACCAACAAAGGCGACACCTTTACCAACTCATCTACACTTTGTCTCAATTGTTCATCTCCGACGGTATCAATAGAAACATTAAAGTTATTAATGAGTGTATTTTTCATCGCCTCAACAAGTGTGCGAAGAAAATAATCAACAGTAACAACTGTGGAGTGTGACGTGGTTTTAAACGACATCTTTAGGTTGTTCAACAATAGCCCCATAAATCCAGATACACAAAATGAATTCGTGTGGTTTTTGTAGTTGGTAGTTAAAGGTTCCATGACGGAACTGGGGGCTAATTTACTCTTCAAATTAACCAAATAATCCACAACAACATCAATCACAGCGCCACAATCGTTGTCAGCCCAATTCCTCGGCGCCCTTTGAGCAGAAGAAACTATCGATATGAAACTTCCCATGACAATCACATCAGACAAGAACTGTCGGTCGACACTGTGTTTGATTTTGGCAGTGTGTTGGACGAACAACTGCTTGACGCACTTCTCATGCTGTTTGATGTCATTTGGGAGGTAAGTCAAGTGGGTGGAGTTGTTCACACAGTTCACAAATTGAATGGTGTTTTCGACCAGTGTGAAAAGAGGAACATTCTGAAAAAGTTCAGCCAACTTCGTACTACCGTCCGGAGTGAAAGGAGACAGAGTGTTGAAACTTTGCTGCAACTCGTTGGTGATGGAGCGAAGAAATTTTTGTTTCAAATCCACCACCACTTTGTCCACCAGGTTAAGTTGGGTGGATGTAACCGCTTTCCAGTTCTATTACACAGTAAGCCCACACAACGTTAACATACAAACTGGTTGTTATAAGTACACTTGGTGTATTAACTTTTCAAGAAATAATGCAACCATTTACCTGGATAAATGCGTCGATGTTGGCGATTATTAGTCCCAACCTATCAGGTTGACTGTAGTTGTGGTGAGTGATGAAAAACTCTACAAACTCGACACACAAATTGGGTTTATTTTGGATGTTTTCTCGAGTGGAGTCAAGCACACTCAAAAATTCGTTCAATCCCAACACCACACTCTTCAACGTCACATTGTAGGGGAATTCGGCAGAGAGATATCGAAAATGGTAGACCACTGGAGGCAACAAGTGAAGAGGACCAATTCCAAGCTGCTGAAAATCGTCAACTTCTTTTCGATAACAAATGAACTTTTCCAGTTCGTAAATTGTGGTCACTTGGTGGCAGATGACGTAGCTTTCCACAATTTGAACGATCTACATGACAACCACATTACACAGTTGGATAAAAAGCGCCATTTAAAAGTCTGCTTACTTCGGTTAACAATTTTTTATGGGACTTTAGAGCCGCGTTGTGCTCCACACTGTAACAATCGCCGCTCTCCAAGTCAAAACAATTGACCATTGAAAAGCTCAACACTCCGATGGTGGCGAGCACGTCTTGACACACCACCACTGGGTCTGGATACTCGTTCAATGAAATACGCGTCTTGATGCAGTTAATCGCCAAATTCTCCAATTCCACCAACGACATGCCGTAGGTGGAATGTCGTCGACGACTGCCCATCTTCTTCAAGTACGGATAGTTGCTGCGGTACTGCTGCAGTTCATAGTTGCTGGAGAATTCGGGTGTGTGGTAGAGTTTGCTCTCCATCTTGTTCTATTGCACCCGAGGCAGCTTTCAATTTTCACGCGTGTGAACTTGTTGTTCTCTCATAAATTAATAGTTTCAGCTTTGGGTGCGCATAAAAACTTTCTTATTGTGTGTGAACATTTTGCAAATATTAAAACTGGTTCTTTTCTTTTTTTAAATTGCTTTACAATATAAAATATTCGCTTCGTGTATTGTCGGAACGAAATGGCGTACGTCGTAAAATAAAAACACTTCAAAATGTTGAAATTTTCAGCGTTGATCTAATAATAATAATATCTCAAATATGAGAATAATTACGTAAAAATTCATACAAATTAGTTGTCAATGGGTACAAATTGCGTGGTGCTAAAAATACTATCCTGAGCAAATAGCAATCGAAGATGAAAATAGCTAGATCTGCTGTGGTTGCTCGGTACACTTGCAATTGTACACGTATTCCAAAGCACACTACTACTTGGTGGCTAATGTGTACCGTTATGTATCTGTTTAATAAAATTAAAAAAACGATTACACTTCACCCATTCAAAGTGGTATTTTCAAGCGGCATGTATTCTATCATGATCTACTCGCTTGAATAAGCATGCTATCAAACGAACAATTTGTAAGAAATAAATTTTCACAAAATTTCAACCACTATGAATTTATAGCAATTTTTTACGATAAAAAACCAAACACAAAAGGATTAAGGCGAATAAAAACGAGACCTGATTTCGAAAAAATTGGCTATTTCGTCGTCCAGGACTACACTTTTTACAATTTGATATTGTTTTCCAGCTGAATAATAAGAATGGAATAATTAGAGTGACGGACAAACGCGTTATGACATTATAGTGTTTCGTTTTAAATAATAATCTAATTATTTTTGTCAAATTATAACACAAAAATAAACAAGTAACAGTTACATAATTGCTTTAAATGTAATCGCATCAGAACTGAGAGTAGTCGAGCCATATTTATGTGGAAATTCCAATGGAATTGTCTAGTAGTTATATTAAAGTCGGAATAATTAACGTGCGTAAAATCGAATTTATACTTTAATAATTAACTCAGTGTTGGTAGTGTCATCACTGTATGAATAGGAAAATATAAAATGTATAACACAACTCGTGGCCGAAATGAATAACTCATATAGGAGTTGAACGGCCGAATACAACGATTTCTATTCAGTTTAGTGGATTAGGTGATCTGTCGAATAGAAACAACACCCACAAAGTTTCGAAAAGGATCCAACTATACACATTTTGAGCTATTGAATTGATGTTTTTTCGAGCACTTATTTTTGTGGTTCTGTTGGCAGAAGCTACGCATTGTACACGTAATCAATATATATTTCTCATGTGGTAGTGACAGTATAAAACAGATTTAGTTTACAATGTGGGTGTGACTAAAATTAATGATAAGTACGTGGTGGTGTTCTCGCTGAATTCAGGCAGCGCAAATGAGCAATGTACGGTCAAGTATGTTGGGCATTTTGAAACTAAGTCGAGGATTTCCAGAATAATGAGCAACTTTGGGATAAGTAAAAGATTTCCCTGCGTAAGTCAGAATAATCAAATTGAACTGAAATATTTTGATTTGACCTATTATTTGTCAGTTAAACAAAAAAACCATCCGACACGCTCATTTTGGTTCAATGAAAGTAATTCAAAATGAAAATATTAACCTTCAAATTAACTTAGGAAGTTACATTATGAGTTACGACCTCACATTTGATAGACAGATGTTTCAGTTTGCTTTGCTTCGTCCAGCTATAACTGACTCTCGCATCCGCGTGAAGTCCGAATCAGGTCAGCTGCTGATGGAAAATAAAGTGCCCAACCTGTATTTATATTATTACACCACGGAGAACTTCAAGTCCACTATCAACGCGGAGTATTGCAGATACTATAGAATAGAAATGTCTGAATTTGGTTATGTCGACCATATGATACGCTGGGAAAAATCCATTAGTACGGCAGCATATCCATTGCGAACTCATGGGATTCTTAAAGTTGATGAACAATCGCCAAATAAGTTAACATTCCAAAGTTATCATGATTGGAATGGAGAACTTTGTCTGTTCAACATCAAAATCGGTGGCACTGTAAAGGAAACACTTTGCAATAACAACTCTCGTTGCATAACTCTGTGTTCGAGTGCTCATTTAACCGTTCCATCAGTTTCTGAACTCCCTAGGACAGTCACTCTCGAAACCACTAGTCGTTTTGCATTGACTCCATTTTCACTACTTTATGACGGTATTTACAATTAGTTTTGTGTGTGTGTGTGCTAATAAGATAACGTTCTAGTGAAAAATAGTGTAGTGGAAGAAAGAGAAAAGTTTATCGATCCTGTAACACTCCCCAAGTTAAAATTGGTCCCAATCTCAGGCGATACCTCTGTAAATAGTTGTGAGATGGCATTTCAATATGCTGAAGACTCAACTGTGGTCGATGTTTGCAGTCCTACTGGATATGTCAACTGTACTACCAAATGTGACTATGATAATTCATTGGAAAAATATTTGCAACGAGAACGTGTCGTAATGACTGTTAAACGAAATGACGACATTAATGAATATGTTGAACTGAAAAAAAATTCATATCACCTCAAAGCAATAGTAACAGTCAATAAAACACACGCTACTATCAACTTGGGAACCTCCATATTATCCGAAGCCAACTACTGCGTGGTCTACGAAAAATCCAATAAGAAACCTTATTATGAACCAGTGTTGTGTGACTTTGGGCCATGTTTGTTCATATCGTCCGAACCCATTCACATAGGTGATTTACGTCGTGGTGAAAACTACACCTTCAAGCTAGTGTATGACTCGAAATACGTCGACACTGTCACCGAGCAAGTTTACATCAGTAGTTTCAATATTTAATCTCGTTTTAACACGACCCAAATTAGGAAAAAATGACATTGACATAAACCACGTCTGGGAATCGTCAACTGAACTAAAAGTCAGCGCTTCATTTGTCAATTCGGACGACCATGAAAACTGCCATCAAACCAATTGTGTTTTTATCATCACCGATAAGGCTAAGTCGTTATTTGACGTCAGAGCTGAACCCTTGATCCACACGAGAAAGGTTGATACTTGCACAGGAACTGTTTTCAGCGGTCTCAACAGTCACCATCGCTATCGACTTGACATAGAATCATTATCTTGTGGCAGCACCCATTTTTCATTGATTTCACGTAATTGAAACATTTCCCTAATAATATATTTTGTATTTATTTTAGGTATAGCATCCTATTCTCAAGACACAATCAATAGTATAATTTTTTAGAGGTTTTTTAAACATTTTTTAGTTCAAACTACAAACGTCGACCCAGTGGAAAACACGAATAAAAAAGAACCAAGTGTTGATTTGACCCACACAACTACCATCACTACGAAACGTAATTGTACTAACTATGCGAGTTGAAACACGTTAACTTTAGCCCCAATAAACATTGCACCGGAAAAACAAAACGACAATGTAGAAAGGTATACACCACTGTAGTTTATTCGTTCTAACGTCACTACTTTGTTTAGTAAATCCTTTAACTTTAGTATCCTAACACTATCATTATCACTGTAGCAATATCGAAAGCTTCGCATTACAAGTAAATTCAATGGCTTTGCAGTGGTGTAATTTTGTTCTAGGCTTGTGATGGGTGTATCAGCGTAAAAAGCTCATTGTGAGTTGTTAATTTTAATATTTTTTTTATAGTGGTCTGGCTTGTTTTATGCTATTCATGTGTGGATTGGGTTCATACATGAAATTGAGAAATTGTGGAACATTCGATCCGTCAACTAAAATTAGCTTCAAAAAACGTATGCAAATTCTCTTTGCTTTTTTAAATTATTTTAGAATGCAACATTTAATTGTGAACTGCAAAATATAGATATTAGTGAAAATATTTATGGAAAATTGTTTCTCTCGTTCAATTTAAACCAGTGTTTCCCAACCTTGGATCATATGACCCAAGAGTGGGTCGTGAGAAATTTGTTGTGGGTCATGGAACATTTTTGGTTAAATTATGACGGCGTTGGGAAAACAGCGATCGATGTCCCGAAGCTTACGCCCCGTGTTTGCGCATCTCTGGGTTCTGGATATTATAGATGAAGGTTAGTGTGTAATTTAAAAAAACTTAGATTTGGATCCAGAATAAAATTGGTTGCACGCGTCTAAGACCACTAT